>PVJO010019507.1:0-13746 GCA_004026905.1 Hystrix cristata
GTATGGATTTTTTTCGCAGGAGACCATTTAGTTTTTTGAGCTGCTTATCTGTGTGGAAATCTTTCTGATTCTCTAGGCCTTTCTTCATTCTAATTTAGCATGTCCCATGCCCAGTACGGTTTCAGTTTATTGAACCTCTGCTTTTGGTGTTCGTGGAAAGAATATTTGATGCTATTAGTTTTATTTCCGCTCATCTATCCCATTGCTACAATAAAGAACAGACACATGCAGCAAGCCAAGCCATGCTCTCAGACGGGACAACAGAATGGTCCTGATAGAGCGTTTTCCTATAGCTTCTGGTAATTAAATATAACAGGAAACAGTGTGATTCATGATTCCCACGTTTTTCTTTTAAATCACATTTGTTTTCTTTGTCAGTATAAATCTTTCTCATGCTTGACGGGAAAATGTGTTCCATCCATGCATTAGGGACCCAAACTCACTCTGTTTTTTACAGAACATTGTTGTTTTGGACCTTATACAGTGGAGAACATTTTGGGGGAAGAGTTTTATGATTTTCTATCCATTTGATGAGACAGAAAATGCTATTCAAAAAAAAGAAAAGAAAGAAAATGTTGAAAATGTTGTTTTTGATGTTGTATTAGCTAAGCTCACATTACACAAGGTTACTGGGAACGGAACGTATCCTTTCCAAGTTTTAAAGAAAGTTGCAGCATCCAAATGTATGGACAAAGTGCTTTCCATGGGCAGAGCAGAGACTGAACAACAGCACTTAGCTGTGTTGTGTGTTAGTTGTGTGTTAGTACAAAACGACAATGTAGTGTGGCCATGAGTCTCTGGGGATGTCTTCCAAATTAAGTGAACCAAATTCTACCCATGGTCCCGCCATTCTCCTCTCAGATAATACAGTATGTGACCTCAGAGGGTGACAGTTTTTACATACTATACAAAGTTCTCTCACTCCTCTGAGCCAATAGATCTCACAATCCAGAGCAGAAGTTTTACTGTCCTAAGGAAAATGGGGCAAACCATTAAATCTCCAACAGTAATGAAAAATGAGAAATATATTTCTTCACAAATTATGATTCTGAACTTGTAAACTTTTGAATGTGAAATAAACCTAAAACATTTCATATTCAGGATAGATTAATGACAACAACCAACCCTTATCAACAGTTAGTGCCCAGCACCGTCCTGAAGTCTTCACTTCTGGTTTTTACGACTAGATTTTCTGAGAGAAGAAATCTGTGCTGTGATTTAGGTCTTCGCATGTTGCTTCTGGGTGAAGAAAGGTGAATCCAGGCTGTTTTCAGATGACAATGACCAAGAAACATGACTATGTTAGGAAAGACTCTGAATGCAGCCAAATTCACATTACCAATTTAGAAACTAGAAAGTAGGTGTTTAGTCAATTCCGACTGCCATAACAAAATACTTCTTATCACTCGGGAGGCTAGAAAATTCCAGAGTAAGTTGCTGTCAGACTTGGTTCCCAGTGAGGGCCAACTTCCTGTTTTGAAGCTGTTCGGTCCATACCTAGAAGAAAGAGAAGAATCAAGATCTTTGGTTTGTCTTCTTGTGAAGGCCCTAATTCCATCATGACATCCCCAACTTCATTGGGAGCTTGCTGAATGAATAGAGGGGTGAAGTCCATGGTATGGGGACAGTTCCAGAACATTCACACGGTGTCCTGGCAAGCTAGAAATGAGACAGCACAAGAAAGGAGAGTGCGAGGTCTCAGTCTTCAACTAAAGGAACATGTACTAAAAGACAGGAAGAAATGTAAAATAATGACTCATACATTTAAATAAATTTAGATAAAAAAGTGATATTTCACAGTAACTGTCATCTATTTAAGGCTTATTTTGTGTCAGTCCTTCACACAAATTATTTTATTTAAACTGCATTATATCTATTGAGTAGATAGTATTAAATATTACTGTCATTATACAAATAATGAAATTACTATGTGTCAGAACTGAGTATTTCTTTCTTTTTTTTTTTTTTTGTGGTACTGGGGATCGAACTCAAGGCCTTGTGCTTGCTAGGGAAGCGCTCTACCACTGAGCTAAATCCTCAGCCCCAATATTTCTAAAACCTACACCCTCGCAACTTTCTTTACCACACAGTCACAGTGCTCTAAGGTTTGGCACTCTTTATCCCCACCTCTCTTGTGTGTGTGTGGATGCTTCACACACAGAGTTGCTCAATACACGTTTACTGAACCCAACAAGTATGAAATATCTCCAATGTATTCCTTTTGCGAGGCATTGAGAAGAGAAATGTATCACAAATTTACAACTTAGCATTTTCATGAAGAATCTGGACCTGACTCAATGAGAAGATAAAACATTGATAAATAGAGTCTATGGATACGAATGAAAAGAATTTGCTATTTTTTTTAATCCTTGTACTGCCAGCACCTTCCATTTAGCCAGATATATACCAGAAACTCAATAAATTGTCCTTGAATGAGCTTCATTTAACAACATGAAAAGGTTTTGTACAATAAAGTATAGACACTGGAGGATACAGATTATATATCTTGGTGTGGCTTAGCTCAAGTCTTCTGTACAAAATGTCCGAATGAATAAATAATTTTTACTAAATGCCGTGAATAAAGATAGAGGTGAAATGAGCAAAAGTAGGTAAACTTGCTTTGCTGTGATGAATTGTGAGATAACGTATGAGAACTCTATACCAAGTCCCCTGGGAAATAAGAAACGGTGTGCTCTCTCTTACTTGGATGCTTATTTACTTTCCTCCAGCCCCACCACACTGCGTCACCCTCCTCCTCACCTGTGCCATCCCATCTGGGTCTTCAAACAATCTGCCATGACTTCAGGATGTTTTCCTCTCTTCTACTTCCCTTGCCGTTTTCCTGAAAGTTTGGCGGCTGGCCCATGTACGATTTAGAGTGTCTCCCACTGGGTTCATTTAGCATCGTGTAGCATTCCTTACTGTATTTTCACTTACACAATACTTCTGTTAGTTTAAAGTAGATATTACACAGTGTTCTAAATTCTGGCTAAATAGAGGACTCTAATCAGGGAGTGAAAGGTCATAGTGATGGCTTTTCTTTTAGATCATGTTCCTCAGAAGTTCAGCTCATGGAAGCAATGAGTAACTTAACCCTGTTCCTTTCTCCTGGCGTTTTCTGAGAAGCCAACTCCAGCTTCGTAGGCATTAAACAGCCAGAAGACCAGCCTCTCCCAAATCAGACTGACTTAACTATAAGTCAAAGGGTGTAATGTAGGACTTGTTTAAATGCCTCTAGAATTTTTATCAAAATATGAATAGTATATTTTCAGATGTATTCAATTTGAAGTTTCCGACTCAAGAGTTATTTCCACATGGAGAATACTTTGCAATTGTTAGGCACTTTGTGATGCACACTCATGTTCCTATTAAGTCATCACACTCTTCTTACCAGATAAGGCACACATTCTAGTCCCTTTTCACAGATGAGAATTCTAAAGCTGGGGCTCAGAGGGCTAGCGGGCTGTCAGCGTCCCACAGCTCATAAACAGCAGAGCTGTTACTCTGTGTAGGATCTTCTAGCTCCCACCACACGTTCTTTTCCATTGCACCCATACTTCACAGATTGCTCACATTTTTCAGGTATGGGGAGGCATGAACTTGAGGCCAATTAAAGAACAATTAGTTGTGTCGAGACGCAGGAGCCAAAAAGAGGTGGCAAGCTGTGTGGTGAAGTTCAATTAATTACACATCTGAAAGTCCCCTGTTAAGTTCCTAAACACAGAGCTCATGTTCTTTTAAGCAACAGGAAAAGCTGTGTTCTGAGGTAAGTTATTAAGCATGATTTACTGAGCATAGGGATTTGCTAAAAAGCATCTGCCAAAATCAATCTCGAATAAATACGAGAATGTACTAAAAAGCTAACTTCATGCAGACAAGCTTTGACAGGTATCACTGCAATGCTTTTTTGGACGTGAAGAGAAATGTGCATGTCATCGCTTACACAGTCAAACCTTTCCCCAGCCCTTTAAAGCAAAGCTGTGTGAGTCATATATAAGCACAATTTGTCCTGGTAGCCTCTGAAATTAGCTCACACATTAAAGCTTTCTTTAGAATGGTGAGTTCAGTCCCTAACGTTTTTTGGCATTTGTGTTTCGGCCCTCCTAGGACGGCACTTCACTTTCCCTCCTTTTGGCGCTGTCCGTTGTATTTCTCTTACATATTGTTATTTCATTAAATGTATGTGCTCAATGTGATTCCAATTTTGTTTTGTTTGTTGGACCAGTGAACCTGGCTAACCCAAGGCACATGGCCAAACATCTGTTAACAATAAAATCCACAGTATGGTAGAAGAACATCAGGAATCCTGTAGCCATAAGATAATATGGATATACTTGGTAGCACTGAGAAATACAGAGAAGTGTGTTTTCTTCTATGATAGATTATGTTGTTTGAGTTGACAGAACTAGTTAGGTAAAAGACCTCTGATATCATACTCTCAATACATTAGGCCAAGAGAAAACAGCACATGGCCTTTGTCTTTACTCTAGATTTTAGTTTTGATTTATCATTTCTTCTGAGATTCTTAGAATTATAGAACCCTAAAAATATTTCCATCAGATGGCCATCTTAAAACATCTCCAAATAAAATATAAATAAAATAAAATATTACAAATAAGATACAAATAAAATATTTCTATCAGATGGCCATCTTAAAGGTCAAAGGCAGACGGCCTTGGCAAGACACGTCTTGGGCTCATCTGATTTTCACTGTTGGGGTCCCGGGTAGAGTGCGAAAGAGCCCATGAGAGTTTATTTTTCTCTAAATATTCATTCTAAATGTTCCTTTCTTACATTTTGGACCCTATTTTATCACTAGCACCTAACGTGGTTTTCTGTTCCTAGTAGAAGCTAAAATGTATTTTGTGACCATCTGAATAAATAAATGACCATTTTCTCTCTGACTCTAGCTAGAACACATTCCTCCTCTTGATGCTTGTACCATTCTACACATACAAACTACTTAAATAAATTGCATTTTAATCCTTACTTATTAAATTAGAAAAGGCAAATCACCCTTCTTCCCCAGATTGTTTAAATGAATTTCTAATTTGATTAACTTTTAAATTTTCCCTACAGCTTAATTATTTCAAAATTCGAGTTGGCATTGAGACCTGCTTTTTCCATTTTCAGTTTCCTACAAGTTACTTTAGGTGCTTTTCAATAGGTATTTATAATGAGCACCTGTTACCTAACATAGGAAAATATACTTTCCACTTGGAAACCGCTAAAGAAAAGCTTACAATTGTGAGATTCGCAGTTTTTCAGTTGTTGGGGGCGGGGTGTGGCTCAGTGGTAGACCGCCTTGCTCAGCATGCTGAGGCTTTTGGCTCTGTCCTCAGCACTCGCTCCATTCTAGGATAATAATGACAAGAAGCATCGACAAGACTTTGGAGAGAGCACTTGACTGGTCTTTTATTACAGCTCCTATAGAAAAGAAAGCACGTATTAATCTTTCATATCTTTAGAGTCTCTTCCTACCCTTCCTTGCTCTGTGATCCATAGGAAAGATACCAAATATTTCTAATCAAGGACAGATGGCCCAACACACAAGGAAAATAAAATAGTAATGTTCTCTCTGCATAATTCATGATGAAAAGATTGCATTGGTCTGATTTTTCTGGTCCGAACCAAGTCTCTTCTGTTGCCACCCTGCTTTCACATGGACACACGTTGGGCCTCCGCGAACCTTTCTGCGGCAGATCGCGGCACTGACGCTGCTCCAGAGCCAGCTGCTGGCCTGTGTCGGGGTGGAACGCCCGGTGCACTGAGGCAGCACCTCCGTTCCCCAGGCTTGGGGAGGGGACTGCACACGCCCGGCCCTCGGGCAGATGTCGCCTCTCTCCTGAGTCTTTGCTGTCTGAAACCCTTTGCAACAGCAGCAGCTACCCCACAATGGCCTATATCTCTGTTAAACGAAACAAAACAAAAGCAAACTAAAAGAAACAAACAAACAAACAAAAAGTAAAATGACTTTTAGAGGGGCACAAAAAAGCGGGAATTAAAATCCATATCCTTTGTCACCTGTCATTTTTTCCTCAAAGTCTCCAATCAGTTCTTACCTTGGGTGTGTAGCAGCTTCCCCAAGATAAATCTTTCATTCTTTTTCTTACTCACAACTAGAGGCAAAATGACTTCTCTTTGACTCTGTGACCACTTCTTTCTAGAATCAAGAATGACTCAAACACTCAATAAAGCAGAATGAGCTTCCCAGCATTTATACTACACGCTAAGTTAGTCTGTATTTACCATATAATTTATTTCCTTTTTGACGTGTTCTTTTCTGAATATTTGTCTTATATACAGACCTGAGTTTACACTTTTTCACTGTGTTGTCAGTTTTTGCCATCATGTATCAGGTCAACAGAAACTCAAGGTGTTTGAGAAGGGCTTTTCCATATATGATCAGATTGGGCAGAGTAATCACTATCAGAGCAATCGCAGCAAGAATAGTAATAGTAACAACAATAGCCACTGTTTGTGTAGGATGTCATAAGAATGTATCCACAGGGTTCATCAACCTGTATTAAGAAATAGTTACATTTGATTTCATATCCAAATTTCAATAAATCAAAACTCTTACACTTCCTACCAAGCTCCTCTGGTAGAGTCTGCTATTTCCTCTCCAAAATATATATGGTCCCTACAACATCACCCTGACTTCCGTCTGTCTCTAACTGGTCATGGTACTTTGAACAGTTTCTCCTGCAGATCACCTAAAAATCTGTCTACAATTTCATCACTGCAAGTTCAAGTTCACAGTATTTAATGATTTCTTAGGGTAACAGTTTTAAAGTATAAACTAATATGCAACTGACCACATAGAGATAAATGCATATTACAAAAAATAGAATAACAGACTAAATCATTAAACACTTGACAGCTGGTAGACATAGATGTTCTTAAAGGATGAAGACAATTGCTCTTGTGATGTGAAGGTGAGGTGATTTCCCGTAAGTATCACCCGTGTTTCCGTGGCTTGGGGTCTAGACCCAGAAGGCTCTTAGCCTCGGAGACCAAAGAACTTGCTTTGGCAGAGTCTGCAGGCTCCCCACGCAGTTCTGCACCCCGCGCACAAGAGAGAGACGACACCTATCTACACTGGTAGATACTCTTGTGGTAACTACCTCATACAGTATGTATATTTATTCTACAGAAAGAATAATTTCCAGTTCCAGGTGTTGAGATTACAAACAACAGGATGAAAGAAAAAGTCAATGTTGTGTTCTTGTGAATCTTACAGTCTACTGGGAAGACACTATTACATATTTCCAAGTCCAAAAAGTGTATCTTAAATATATGTGTGAAACAAAGTATTGTCCATGTAGCACTCTTTTTACTCTGAAAGGATAACGCCCTCCTAAAATGTGCTTTCCCACTCTGCTGACTGCCTGCAACCAGCCTAGAGGTTTGCACACCCGGACTTAAGCATTCACCCCACAAAACTGTTCCATATCCAACACGTGTGCAGGTGTACTCACACACATAATCTCAAGTTATTCTACATAAAGTCCCACATTGCGTGCTACCATATCAGAACTGAATAGAAATCTGTCATTCTGGTATTTTTTAGCTGTTGAAAACTAGCTTAAGGCGTAAAGAAATCTGAGAGGGTCTGATTGATAGTATCCCTGCCAACCAGAAAAGAATAACAGACAAACAAAATATTTAAATTTAAAATTATAAGTAAATTGCAATCTAACGGTATGAGAGCAGCAAAATATGGTACCTCTCTTTTAATGTACAATTTGGAAGTTTTAATTAAAAATAAATTTGGGGGAAATGTACATAATTCAAAACATCTACAGGTTAGAAAAATTTCAAAATGCTTAGTGGTCAATTGAATTAACATTCTTGAATGGCTTTGTGTGTGTGTAGTCAAAGTCTGTGTTAAAACTCGAGAAAATAAAATATTCTTTTATTCCATATTCCTAAAGTAAGCAAAAAATATTATCTGTAGTATCATGAGTGCACAAACAACCCAGTAAATATTTTTATCTAACATAACATCTAAACTTTGTACAGAGGGTTACCGATTTTTACCCCATTTGGATAGATCCCTGTCTATGATGAGCTAACACAGATATGGTTCCTTTCTGAATTCACTAGAAACTTCCTCTGTGCCTATTGAAAGCCCTGATACTGAAAACAGTATGATTCAAATCATCAAGATGTTCCAGTAGAACAGTGACTTCACTAATTCTTCCATTTTCATTATTAAAAAAAAAAATAGAGTCCATATTAGTAAATGAATCTGAAATCTCCATTCAAAATGTCACTGAACATAAAAAACAAAACAACAGTATCTGCTCACGGTGCGCTTTCCCATCTCTTGTTTGGACTCTCCCATTTACCTTTAATTTTCCCCATCTAGCCAGCCCACATGCCCTCTTAAAGCCCACTTTATTTTGGTACATGTTTTAACATCTCCATCCACATTTTGTCATTCGTTGTCTCTTACGAGTACAATTTACTGTCATCTTTTCAGCTTCAATCACGGCATCTGTCTGGGAGAAACTCTTTGGAACCATCTCTGAGCTTAGAAGATCTATGTCAGTAGGGCCTACCTGACTGCACTTCCAGGTCCAGGAGGACAAGGAGAGTTATGAATATGGGCTTTTATTCTTGGTTATCTGCCAATCAGCTTTTATTTTCTCATTCCCTTGCCCTCGGCCACATTCTCCAGTACCATAAAGGAAAGTCAACATATCGCTCTAGTTTGGGGCACTCAGGGACTTTCTATTATGATGTATTTTCTTCTTATTTTAGTATGGCAAGAGAGAAAATCAAGTAAGTCACGTGATTTGTGTAAAATCACATAAATAGAACAAGAACTAAACCTTGGCCTAAAATATCCTGGTTCCCCATTCTTTTAAGCCATTTCCTATTTTCTTTGGAGCCATTGTTCAAGTTAACGTAATTGGAAAATACTGTAAATCTCCTATGAAGAGACAGAAATAGTTATTGCAAAACTAAAGTATCTAAGTTTCAAAGCTTTTAGTGGCATGTAGAAAACAGGCTTCAAAGACCGAAGGTGCCTGTTGGATGATAAAGAGTACCTGTTAGATTGTGCTTCTGAACAGCAAGGAGACAGATGGTGTTTAGTGAGTGTGCTCCTCCTGAACTAAAAAAAAATATAAAATCTGTCAAGACTCAGGTTTCTCCTCCATAGACACAATTCTGTGGGTGATATTAAAAACCAGTGAATGAATGTAGATGACAGAATTTCAAAAGCTCCTCAACTAGGAGATATGAAGGATTGAGGTTAAAAAAAATATGTGTTCTTTGCTTCTTAGTGTGACCCCTCTAAATCCCATAAAATCTACAGCCTCAGTTTCCTCATATATAAAATAGGGCTAATCACATCTGCTTTAAAGAAGTTCTGAAGGACTGCAAGTTGAATGTGCACACACATATTTCATTTCTGAGTATATGACAATAAGCGAAAATTTAACCTTCTTCCTTCAAGTATTAGCAATGTACCCATAACCAGGCCTGTAAGAATTAGCATAGCATATTCCCTTGGATAAACAAGATTCCAAGTGTGAGGCCTATCAGAAGCTTCCCTTTCTTCAAGATTATAGATGGTATGGAATATAAGAACTGAATTGTCTGCAGTTTTTTTGCCATGAAGTGTGCCTGCTTAAAATCAAAGCCGCATATGCAAGAGTGCAGAGCCAAGACAATCACCAAGAGCCAGAGTCAACGCTAATAATCTATGCTACATCCTATCCCGCCACTGACTTTTCAGTACCTATTCCAAATATAATTTGTAATTGTAAGCCAATCGATTTAGAATTTCTATTCCTTGAAGTCCAAAGCGTCCTAAATTATAGATGATGGGAGCGAATTTGTTTTTGTTAATACTCATTTGTCTCCATTCAAATTACAGGGCAGAGGAATTGTAATGGTTTGCGTGGTTCTGGCCTCCTCTTTCCAGCAGGCAGAGCCCTAAAGGCCTGGGAGTCAGGTCTGCACCCCAGGAGAAACTATAGATCTTACATCAGGCATCGTAAGTCTCCCTGAGGCTCCGCCTGTTTGAAGAGAGGACAGTATAATCTTGTACTACCTGAAAAAAGCACAGAAAATGGTCTCTGTCTCTGGGGAAAAAATAAGATCAGTAGATGAATTCCACTTTTTTGCTCTGTCAAGTGGGCACTGGAATGGAGATTAGCATTTATGGGATCCAATAAAAGGAAATTGAGTTGTAGATAAATTAGAATAGAGGCCAGCATTTATGGGATCTGACAATAGCAAACTAGGTTACGGATAAATATGACTTGAGTTTAAGAAATAAAATGATGAGAGTTCTGAAACATTACTGATGGACATAGTTCTTTCTAGGCATCCCAGTTAGGATGGGTCACCCTGAAGCAGATACGGAGGGCTGGATGTTGTACCATGCTAATATTTCCATGACAACAGGCATCTCTGTTCTCTGTTTTGTTCTTAATCCTCATTACTAGGAGGTTTCTTTTTGGCTGTTTGTAGGGACATTCTGTTGCATGAAATGGTAGTACCTGTCCTAGGCAATGTCTCCTATCAGGGACAAAATTCCCAAACCCAGAGATTAAAGGAGGATACTTTTATTTTGGCCTGTGGTTTTTAGAGGATTCAACCTATAATTCCAAAGGATGAAAGGTGGAAGGATCTGGTAGAGGAAAGCTGCTCATTCATGACTGCCAGGAAGCAGAGAATGAAGGGGGAAGCCAGGAAGGAGGTACTGTACACCCTTCCAGGTCACACCAGGGACTCTCCTCTTCTGACCCGAGCCCACCTCCTAACAGCACCTTCAGCTGTGGCGACTATAGCATACGTGATCCAATCACCTTCCGAGAGCCGCACCTCTGAACACACGGGCCCCTTAGGGGACATCTGAGATCGAAACCGTAGCAAAACCTTTTGAGGGAACTTGCATGTTCTTTGCATTATAAATTTAAGTTAAAATTTTAACCTCCCGTGCCAGAGATTGAATAAGCCTTTTCATTTTCTGTAGCTTCTTTTTTTTTATATTAAAAAATTGTTGCATTCTGACAATTTAAATGAAAGAAATGCAGTCCAAAATAGAGATAGATGAACATAAAGGTGCGTTAACCAGTAAGTTAAAGTGTATTGTACTTCTAGATTTTGTGATATTCTTGCACTTTTCATTTTTTTTTAAGTCATAGTTGTATTTTTTCCTCAATGTAAGTAAATATTTGCCTCCACATCTAACTTTCTAAATGAATTTTTCCTCAAAAGAATTATAGATAAAAATGATGAGCTAATTAACCATCTATGGAAGGCAGAAAGGCGCCTATGAACAGAGGTTTAATAACCATCTTGCAGAGTAAGTAGAGAACATTAAGCTGAGATAGATGCAAAGAGCTTTAGTTCTGAGACCAGAAGTCACTGAGAGGCCTTCTCTGCACACCTTGTGTCAAAGCGCACCCCAACCCTCCTTGCCCGGTCATTCTCCATTCTGTTTGTCTCTGAATGTGCATTACTTCCTACTTCTGGCTTTACACTGTAATGTAAGATTCATAAAGAAAGTAGTTTGTCCCACTTTAACTATCACTGTAACTCTTGAGTCTAGAACAGTGTCTGCTACAGAGCACATAACACATATTCGTGCTCAGTCAAGCATGGACTCGTTGTGGTTTGGCTCTTCAGTGTCATCCACAAGTTCATGTATCTAAGGCTCGGTCCCCAATGGAGCAGTGTTCAGAGGTGAGACTGGCAGATCAAGAGACCTGTCTGCTCATCGATGGGTCAATCATTGATAGATTCAGAGCTAAATGGGCTATGGGGAGGTGGTGGAAACTTTGGGAGCTGGAGCCTGCTTTATAGCAAACGGGTCATATATTTTGTCTCCAGCTCTCTCTCTCTCTCCCTCTCTCCCATTCCCCCTCTTCCTGGCCACCATGAGGTGAGGTGAGCAGCCTTGCTCTACTACATATTTTGTCATAATGTTTCGCCTTGCCACAGGTCTAGAAACAACAGAGCTAAGTGACCATGAACTGAAATCATGAAATAAAATAACATTTCTCTCTTAGTTACTTTTCTAGAGTCAATGGTTTTCAAGAGAGAAGATTTAATACTGGACATTTACAAGTTACAACATTCACCCACAAGCCAAATGCAGGAAGAGTGCTAAACATTTATCCATGCACCGGAGACCTGAAAGACCCAATCAAGGGAGCCCATGGCAATATCACATACACCTGTGCCTACACTAAAAGGATGAAGAAATCTATACTGGAACCAGAATATGATGGTCACAGCAGAGATGAAGACCAGTGCCCCCCAAAGTGAATGCAGCCACCCCCGACAACAGCAAGGCCCTGAGTGCCTTGTGTGAGAACAGCCAAGTTCCTTTCAGGAGAACCAGCTGAAACAGAGCCTCTCCTGGGAAATAGCAAGCCACTGTCTTCTACTCCCGTTCCCCTTTACATTGTGTTGGCAATAATCCTCAGGTGGATCTTCTATGCCCAGAACTACACTGACTGAGTCCAGCTGGGTGTTCCTGTTCAGGTTGACCATAATAATAATTTCACCACCCCTTTTTTCCTTTAAATTGATTACTGTCAGATATTTTGTCATGGTAACAGAAAGCTGACTAACATATATGGAATGAACGGATAAACTCTAAAGTTGAGCTTCTGTAGTTCAGTCATTCAACAAAAGAGAATAGTTAAGATATTTTAACATTTCCAAATGTCTAAATTTTGTTTCTGAATACAATGAGTCCCAGAGTTACAACAAAGTTCGGTTCCAGGAGAACATTCAAAGTTGGATTTGTTCATAAGTCCAACAAAGTGAGTCTTATTCACCTTTGACACAAATATACAGTATAGAGCATAAAAAATGAAACACACATACAAAAATACCGTAAGTCCCCAATGTACTGTACTATTGTACAGAACCATACTATACAGCAAGGATACAGCAGCACAACTGTGACCATGTCCAGCAAACATGTGCACTACTTCAGTGATTTGTTTACATCTAGGAATGTCCATAATGGAAAGCCCGTTCATATCCATGAATATTTGCACCTCAAATGTTCATAAGTTGGGGACTACTATACTGAACTTTTAAAATCCTTTAGTAATGTAGTTTTATTTTCTCTTATTAAACACACAAGCAATGAATAGTGGAGGACTCAATAAATTAGAAACCCAGATTTTTTACATAGATACATTTTTTTTCTCTCTAGAACCACTTTAGGAAAAGAAGAAAAAAGTATAATCAGATGATAAAGGTTAGCACATTAAAAAGGCAAGACTTTGACAACTGCTAATTTACTCAAAAATGATGCAAATATCTTCTCATACAGCTCACAAATCCTGTCTTTCCAGGAAATTAGAAGAAATCCTAGTATTTGCTGTATGTTATTTGTATTAATCATAGAACTTTGGGAGTGAAAGTTACATTTTGTAATAGAGAATGAAAGGACCCAAAGGAATATTCTCAATTTCAGGCAACTCTCCAAGTAGTCACAAGAACAGGACAAAGGTTTCCCAATATTGGCTTGGCTATGCCACTAAACTTTATCCATCAACATTTTGTCCACTAAGTTTAAGGCTGAAAAGGACCTTCATGGTCCCAGTGGTAGAAATAGATGCATGTTCATTAGTCAATCCTTATTTCTTCCTTGCTAACAGAAACTCTTTTGTTTGAGATGAAAAGGTATCTACATCTCTATTTGCTTTCCTACTCCCTCTTGCAGCTTTATGTGCACATGCAACATATTTCTGGCTGGTA
>PVJO010019507.1:13846-34180 GCA_004026905.1 Hystrix cristata
CACCCAAAGTTAGGGGAAGAAAGGTTTATTAGCTCACAGTCTGCAGAGGTTTCAGTCTATAGTCCGCTGGGTCCGAAGCAGGGCGGCATGGCAGAGGGGCGGGCTGGCGTGGCAGACCGGCAGCCGACCGGCCGCAAAGTAAAGTGAGGAAAATGCAAGGAATGTATGCAAATAAGCAATGCAAACAAGCAGCTAGTTACTTCCTGTATCTTTTATCTAGGCTACCTGCCCCCAGGGCGGCCCGCACTCCCACCCCCAATCTCAGTCTCATATCCTTGATCCCAGCAGAACCATGCCAAACCGATCAATGGATCAATTTCGTAATCACACACTCTAGATCCAGCTATCTCTTACCATATGAGGCTTTGGGGGGAGATCTAGACACAAACCATAACAGTAACATTTCAAATAAATTCTATATTTTGTTAATATTATGTATTACTGATATAAGAAATAGTATAGCAAAAAGCACTAATTGTTCTTCCTTATGTTGCCTTGAGTGTAGGCACAATGTTTGCAGCTTGTTACCATCAATCCTCATATGTCAACTTCATTAGATTAACAAATGCCTAACAGATTAGTAAGGCATGTTCCTGGGTGTGCACTGGTGGATCATGGAGATGTGGTATTGCATACTACAAGCCTATTCCTCTTTGGAACTGTCCCTCTGCTCTGCTTCCTGTCCGCCATCACCAAACCCTTCTGCCAAGAGATTTTTGACTTGGTGCCTACTGACTGTATATTTAACATCATGAAAGCATGGACTAAATTTTCCTCCTTTAAATTGTAGGTGTTGGGTATTGTACCTAAGAAATGGGAAAGCTACTCCACTTGGGAGGCTGAGGCAGGAGGATTGGCACAAGTTCGAGGCCAGCCTGGGCTATGTAGTGAGTTCAAGGCCAGCTTGAATTAGAGTGAGACCCTCTCTCAGAAGACCTAAAAAAAAGGGAAAGCTGACTAATACAGAAAATTGGTACCAAGAGTGGGGTTGTTATTATGATAGTAATTTATCATGCAGTTTACTGGAAGTCTTTGGAAAGGTTTGGAGATGTGGGCTAGAGAAGACTGAGGATGTAGTGAGCAGAACACTCTGGGAGATTCTGGTAGGAGCTCACAAGACCAGAACACTGATAGGTTTGCAGAAAGCAAAGGCAGAGCTCAGGAGGCTTCAGTGTGAAATAAGGACTTCATTGGCAGTTGGACGAGAGGCTGTGTGTGTTATGTTCTGCTTGAAAATTTGACTACATTTTGCCCGTGTTCTGAGACTAAGTGAAGTGGATAATAATCTGGTGGAGGAAATTTCAAGGCAGCTGTAAATACACAGTGGCACGGATACTGCTGGCTGCTTTTTAGCTGTATTCATAATGAAAATCAGAGGCAAGAGGTAGGGTGGAAAAATTTGAAAAACTTAAATTTTGACACAGAAGGAACAATAAGTAAATTTGGGACAACAAGAGAGTGACTGCTAAAGAGATTAGTATCACTAAAAAAAATCAAGTGCTTTACAAGGAAAAGAAGAAAGATGACTTGACTCTTGAATCTCAGTAATCGGCAAGACCCCACACATCACAGGGCTAAGGGTGCAAAAGTATAAAGCTTTCATTTCAGAAGAAATTCACATGGATGCTTGAGAATGGCCTCCTGAGGAACTGGTTCCTGGGGATTCTTCTCACCATGGTCAGCCACTCAGCCACCCAAAGGCAGTTGTAGCCATGGTCTAAGCAGGCATGATTGCTGTTCAAGCTGGTCGCCAACCTTGGCCTCATCCACATGCTTCTGGTTTTACTGACATGCATAATGCAAGAGTTGTAGAGTCAGGGAGGCTTTCATGCAAATTTCAGAGGAAGGTCTGGGAGACCAGACGAGGACCTGCTGAGAGGAAGGTATGTAAAGTTGTAGAAATGAAACTAAATAAGCAGTAGAGACCCTTGGAAGTCAGAGATGCCAGGAATATGGAATGTCTCCCTAGGAAAGCTGCAGCCTAAGAGTGGAACCAGCCCAAGAGAGAAGCCACATGGGCTGCAGCTAGCAAGGCCTTAGGGATGGGCTGCCTAAGCCTCTGGAACACATATGTATTCCACTATGTGCCTTGGATGGTAGATATGGAGCTATGGGATTTATATTTTGCTTTGCTGGTTTTCAGTCTTGCTTTAATCTATTTTTTTCTGTCCTCTTATTTCTGCCTTTAAGAATGGGAATGCTTACCCAGTGCCAATGTACTTTTGGATTATGTAGCTTTTTAACAGTTTCACAGCTAAAACTCTGCCTTGAATCTCAGAAAAGACATGGACTTGGACTTTTGAAAATTACTGGAACTGTTGAGACTTTGTGGAAGAGATTATTGTATTTCCACTTGAACATAGGATAGTTGTGCTATATTAAGTGGAATTATGTACTTGCTATTGCTTTGATTCGGAGATTAAATATGGTGTATGGTGATGTGTTTGGGTGTAAAGTTGACAGAGTGTGTATGGTAACCATGACCATTAATCCTGATACGTCAGCTTCATTGGATTTATATATGCCTACTGGAATAGTAAGGCACATTCCTGGATGTGTCTGGGTAGGTGACAGAGGTACTACATATGGTCCAAGCCCCTTCATCTCTGGTACTATTTACTGGCTTTGCTTCCTTGCCACCATGGACCAAGCAGCTTCGCTCCACCAGGCCTTTCCATCGTGAGCTTTCTGCCTTACAGCCTAACAAACATGTACTGAATCTCCTGAAACCATAAATTAAACTATTCTTCCTTCAAATTGTGGGTGTCAGTTATTGTGTCTTGGTGATGGGAAAGCTGGCTAATACAGAGGTGTGGTTGTCATTTTATGACCATGAAAAAAACAAGAAAACAGGTAGCAATATCAGCCGTCTGGAGCTGGTAACCCCATGTTGGATCGCTCATCTCTTAACTTGTGACAGAATAAACTTGTGATTTCCTAAGTTACTATTTGCTAGGCTTCTGCTATTTATAAGCAAAAGCATTCTTATTACAGTTATTAATTCTAATGCTTTTATTTTTTAAGCAAGAGGGAAAATTGGGGTTCACTGAGAACAAGAAATGAGACCAGAGTTATGTATGTTTTTGGTGAGAAACACATCACAAGAGCTCCTGCTCTTCTGGGTACTCATAGCACCCCCTGTGGCCATTCAGTAAGATTAAAGGTCACTTCACCTGCTTCTTTAATGAAAGGAGACACTAAAGATAGGAAAAGGTTCATAGTGGAAATGTCAGAATTGTTGACAATTCTACATAAATGCTAGAGGACCCTTTAATATTTGTTTTATATCACAGTAATCTTTTTGTTACTTTTATGTAACATATTTAAGCCTAATTACTATCATCTGCAATAAAATATTTGATCCTTATAAAGTCAAAACATGTGGATGACAAGTCACAGCTTCTACCATCCACCAAACTGCTCTTTATCCTCAGTTCTAATTGTCCAAGCAGGGTGCTTTGACACCATGCAAATTCAGTGAAGTCAGACTTCGAGTAAGGAGGCAATTGTCTTCTGGATTCTAACAATATGATTGGAGTCACTAAGATCTTCAATCTTTACTTTGTCACACTTTTTTTTTTCTCTTTAAATAAAGGAGTCCAGAGGGTTCCACACTGTATGTCATCCACGACTTGTTTCACTCTGCAGTCATTCATTTATGCCAAATCAAGTGAAAGTTTACAACTTCTTAGAAAGACTTTCTTGCACTGACTAGTGCTGAAGCCCAGTTCCAGGCATTGTTCCCTCTCTTTCACATTTCCATGCAAACAGACCCTCTTAATAAAGCATTTGGCATCTTTATCTTCCTTTATGAAATGCAGTTCTGAGATTTGCAATTCCACATACGGACCGGATGTGAAACAGGACTTAAGTGCACAGGGAATTCAGTGTGGTTTTGCAACTGTGGGACATGCACTCTGTGCCTTTTATGATAATGTCGCCTTTGTAATTCCCTGTTGCAGAACTGCTGCTGCCCCTGTTGGCACGTTGCTCCTCTTCTTGTGCCTTTCCCGATTTCCCCAGCCCAAGAGAATAAGACTTCCTCCCTCACCTCCCAAATATTAATGCAAATACAAGGGCACATGTGTAACCCTGGAGGGCGAAATTGTTACATTATGGCACTTTCTGACCCAAAACTGGCCTGCAGTTCTCCTTGACACAATATAAAGTACTTGTAGTCAATATGACCTTCTTAATCAAAATTTAATGTACATATTTGACAATCCTCACTCCATTACCAGGTGTCTCTCTGGGATAAAATTATTAACACTTTTTTCAGTATATGATTGCGATGACAGAAAGCCCTTGTGTGTGTGTGTGTGTGTGTGTGTGTATGTGACTTCAAACTGGAAGGAGTAGTGACTCTAATTTGAAAAAGACAAATTTCAAAATAAATTTCAAATTTACCCGCTTTTTTTCATCTTAATTTCCTTGTTCCAAGGTGTAATGATCATTTCTCCCACAAAAATGATTTTGATGACCTCCCATCATCTTCTGGGATGCACTCGTCTCTTCACGGTCTCCTGCAGCAGCCAGAAGAGCTCTCAGTAATGAATATCTGATGGTCACACCCACTCTTAAAATCCTTTAGTGAAACTCATTAGGCTTAAACTTCAGAATCTTTAGATGATCTGTAAACTCTGACAGAATTTGGTTTCTGCTTTAATTTTATCCTTCGCACCAAACGTGGCCTCACTTCACTGTGTCTTCTAACTCCGATGATCCATCTCTTTCTCCTACCTGACTCCTGCATCCTTTTTCCTAAGGACTCTAAGATTACTTTGGATCCATCTGAATAATCCAAGACACTCTCTCCATCTCAAATCCTCAGTTTAATCACATCTATAAAGTCTCATGTGCTGTCAGGAAATATATTCATAAACACTGGGACACGGACATCTTGTGGATGTGGACGGGCTCAGTTATTTCACCTATCACACCCGAGGATGAAACTGGGGCCCACAGAAGGAGCAGAACAAAAAGCCTCATTAACGTTAATTCCTGTGACAAAAATAAACTTGGAATTAGGGTTTTTCTACTTACGCATGATACTTCGGGAAACCTCAAAGTACACACCAGGAAGTTAGAGAGAGAGGACTCATGAGGAGAAGACAAGACTGCACGTTTGAGAAATGGACAACAGTGTGGGTGTTAGAATGATTTCTCTGGAAATAGAATGGAAGCTTACTAAATCTTGTGGGAATTGTATTGCCACTGAAAATGAGAACAAAAAGCCTTTGTTTATTCAACCTCTGAGATAACTTTCAGCTCCACACTCGCACCCAGTTGGAAATGGGCTTCGGACGTGGTTTCGCCCTCAGTTATGGGACAATCTCAACATATACATTTGAACACAGTTTTTTGACAGGTTCTCTGGACTTGCACTAAATATCCATTCAAGCATGCCCACAATTTAAGACTTTCCCTACCTTCTTTCCATCGTTGGCCACTGCAACTGTGGTCATAGATCTTGCCATTCTTCTAGCGGTCATCATGTGGCTTGGTGGCTCATTATTCTATGGTCTTGCCAGAAAATTAAAATCTGTGTATCGGGCAAGCATCCCTATGCTGTCAACTCTCTCTTATTTAATCTTATGTTCCAGATTAATTTGATTAAAATATTTCCAATTCTACGCCCATAATCCTCTCCCAACTTCTGCCAGTTCAACCTGGCATGAGCCCGAATCTCTTCCACAGTAGTAGCCTCTTTTCTTCTCATCAGGACCAGTACTTCCCCAGCTGCCTTATGATGCCACTTAACTGTGGTTAAGTACTGAGGATGCTACCTGCTTTGACATACCTGATTTTGGGTAGGTAGGTTTTCTCTTTTGGAAAGATTACTGAAGATTGGTATTGTACAAGAAGATAGTCTATACCTAGCAGATAAAAAAAATATGTCCCAAAAGAGTGTGTGGGAGACAGAGACAGAGAGAGACAGAGAGAGAGAGAGAGAGAGAGGGAGAGAGAATGTATCACCTGAAATTTTTAGTGTCCTAACATCTTGTGTAATCCAGTGGTGGAGTAAGTCAATGAATTTTATTATTTTATCATTGTTGTTAATATTACTATTACAGAACCCTGATTGGGTACTCAAAAACTGTTGACATCCCACAATTTTGATATATGTTCTAGTCTCGATAATTTTTAAGATATGTCTATATCTATATAGTTCCTTGTGATCTTTTCTGCCACATGTCCATCTAAACAGAAACTTTATTATATTTTTCATTTAGAACTTTAATATTGCATAGTATTCCTTAAACTTATTAGAAAATACTGTTTATGTTTCTGTGAACATTTATGGTGACATACGAAGCCACTTATAAATAATTTTGAATAAATATGCCTGGAGATACAGGTCTGCAGATCTGATTCCAGCAGTCAAGTAGTCCACACAATGAGCCACAACAGAATAAGCAGCTGACACGCCCATGCTGAGGCACACAGAGAGTGAGTTACTTACACATCAGTACAATTCAGTATGATTGGAAATAAGCAAACTCTCTTTGGGAATAAGCTTCCCATGTGTTTGGAAAATTCGCTGTCTTTTTTCTAAATGAAAGCATATATTCATTGTTTTTCTTTATAGTCCTTCTTTGCCCTCAACACACAATCCCCATTGTGAGTTTGCCTATTTATTCCTGACTCCAAAGCTCTGAGTAGAGTCGACAATTACAGAATCCCCCATCAGATTCTCATATGCTGGAAATGAGAGTTTCAGTGAACATGTACTTGGGAAATGAAAGACAGATGTTCCAGCAGTCAGCATCTCCTTTATCTCCTGTCAACCTAGAATGGACTTCACATGTCTTCTCTCTTTTATTCATATCAGTAAGCTCGCATCTGTTTCATAAATCGTTTTTGTTTCTTGACATGATTCTCTTTAACCAATGTTAAAACCCTGAATGTCTTCTTCCTTGAAATTCTTCTTTATTGTTTCTCCCCTCTTATTACTATAATTCATTTCTCAACTGTATTCTCATATGTTTGTTTCTACAGACTTTTTGGAGTATGAAAAGCCATTATACACTGTGTCTTTTATTATAATAAAACATATCTAACAAACTATTGCACATTTCCATTTCCATCGATGTCTGAATTTTGAGCATGTGCCATACAGAAGGCATTGAGTAGTCAGAGAGAAAAGATCACTCAATCTCTCACATCCATCACCACATTTCTAAACCTGGAGAACCCCCAACACGTCACTAAGATGGGAGGAAGAAGGCTCAGGACAAGGGGCTGGGGGCGCAGCAGAGAATGGAGTGTTCTCCTTTTCCCAGCTCTCTGCCAGGAATCGACAGCAGACCTGACCAGAGACAGGGAAAGTTTTACATTTGTAAATTTGTCTGAATTTGAGAAAGAGACTGGCCCGCTGGGGTGAAAATAGCATCCAACGCATGAGACACTGTCAGCAGCTGAGATGGGGCACCTGGTATAGAAGGGTTGAGAGTATTGGTGAAAAATAAAAATCAATTTTATGTCTACACTTAACTGAGTCTAGCATCTTTTGATGCATATATTTTATAGGAATAATTTATTTTTCTTTTGAGACAGGGTATCGTATGTAGTTCAGGCTGGCCTTGAACTCATTATGTAGCCCAGGCTGACCCCGAACTCAAGGAGATCCTCCTGCCTCAGCCTCCCAAGTGCTGGGATTATAGGAGTGAATTGCCATGCTCAGCCAGGAAAAAAAATTTAAATTTAAAGAATAAAAAGTGAGCCAGGAAGAAGTACAGAAATCTCAGATATGCTACATCAAGTGGTGTGATATTACACAAATAGAAGGGTCTGTCCAAGTCTCCAAATCCTCATTTAAAAAACAAGAACAATGGGATCTCACTGCATTTTTGTGAGGCTTAAGTAAAAAATAATACATCAATATATGTATTACAACACAGGGTGGATAAAAAGTTCTAAATTCACCCTTGTTTACTTGTCTCTGGGTTTTTTTGGGGGGAGTCATGGTGTATTTTTAAGAAGCTGCTATACAAGTAACAAGGAAATACATTAGAAAAGTATGTGATGAAATTTATGGTTTATGAATGTATAAGATACTTTGGGACACAAAGTGATGCAAATAAAAGAATGAGTCTAAGATGATTATCAAACATGAAAATACACACTTTAAACTGTAACACAGTTGTTTGAGAAATGAAGAGAAAATGAACCAAATTCGAACTAACCCAGCTTATTTCCTAGAAAACAAACTAAAGTTCAAGTCAACAAGAACACTTGTTTTTCTTCCTTCTTGTTCTTTCCAATTTGAAACACATCCAGAGCCCTTTCTGAAGACTAGAAAGTTTAAAACAGAAAGAGCCAACAGTAGATGTCATAGTGTCAGCCTGTGATCCAAGACCCAGATGTGTATTCCCCAGATTCTTACAAAAAACCCCTCAAGCGTTGCCTATTTCAACACTGGCAACAGATTATTTAGGAAACACTGTTGGGGATAAAGCTACATCTCCTAACTCCCTTTCCTAGAGCATCACATTTTGATTTTAATAAAAACAAAATCTAAGGCCTTTGGACATCAGTTGACAGCAGTAGAAGCCCAAATAAAATGTAAGACCGAGTTACAAAGAGTTTATTTATTCGAAACCACTATCCAATTGATGGTTTGCTTAAAGAATTTAGGTTTAGTTCACCTGGGGTGAAGAAAGTGTTTCAGTTTATATGAGAATATAAATATGCACGTCTGAAAAAATAGTAATAGGAGAATTTTGCTGTTTGTCTCTTAGAGCCCTGCAGAGTCCCTGTTACTTTCAGTCCAAAACACCCTTCTCTCAACTCTGAAGATTCAATCTTGGTTGAAATTAGCTCTTATTTTCATATGATCTATAAAGAATCAGAGTTAAGAACAGACAAAGTTGAAGAAAGAGGGTGAGGTGGTATATGAAAGATTAAGTCAGTCTACACAGTATGTAAGAGAGAAGGAGGCCGGAGAGAGATAAGGTCAAAGCAAATACAGGGTAGGTGGCAGAATAAAAACCTCTGTGACTGGAAAAAGCAGTATCAAGTACAGATATAGCACGGAAGACAATAAATGATGCTATCTCTTGAGCGTTGTTTTCGAAAATAGGGACAGAAGGGAGAATGAGACATGAGAGTATTGACTTGCATATGTTTCAACATTTTACAAGAACATAGCAGCGCTTGGGATTTCTTTTGTGCATCTTGACAGTAGAACCACGTACAGATGGAATGTTTGAATCTCTGGGTCGTACAGCATATACTGGTAATCCGACTGCCCACACAGTCTTTTGATATTTTCTCCATCAGTATAATGTCATTTGTGTACTTACACATGAAATCTATAATGGCGAAGTCACTGGGGACAGAGACCGATCTGTAAGAATCTTTGTGCATCAGGTACACATAGGAACCAAGCATCTAAAAGAGGAAACCAGAACCTGATTAGGAAGAGGAGGAAAAAGGGACAAGAAGAGGTAGCGAGAAGGAAACCAGGACTCAGTAAATGAAATCATGGAATTACTTGGAAATTTGCAAGGTTCAGAAGAACTTGGAACCGGGAGAAACAGCAGTTTCTGAGAGACACGAAGCTCTTCCCAAAGTGCAGATCAGTGTGAACCGAGAGAAGACTCTGGGGAAACAGACGAGTTCTCCGCTCCTCAGTGACTAAAAAGTGTTGCACAATCCACCTCTCACCAGCTCCAGCCAGGAGCTACATTCATCCAGACATGATGCTTCGGTCAACAGTACTTGCCGCAGAGCACACACGAAATAAACACACCTTCGCTGAATAAACTGACGTGCTCCCGTACAAACCGCTATATCCTTCTGCCACGTGACCCTGGGAAGAAAACACAACTCTTTAGCCAAATGTAAGCTCCCTGCACCAAAGGACAGGAGTTCCAGCGGGCAGAATAGATGCTCAGTCAATGCACATTGAACTGAGCTGGGAAAAAAATTCAGAAATTCAGTTCTAGCTTGGGCAAAAGTAGTTAAGTTCGATGTGGCGTTGAGAACGACACAGGAAAGGATTTGTGAGCAGCTTGGCACGGATCTCAGGTTTGCCATGTAAGAGCTTGTAAACCAGAAATGCAGCACACTGCCTGTACCAGCTTTTCCGGTAACAGTGTGTGAAATAGTATATCTAATTCCACACACTAAGCAACAGTTTATAGAGGTTTTGCCAGAAGATGGTGTCAAGTACAAACAGCAAAATGACCTGCAGACTCTTCTTTACCTTGACGTTCCTTAGAACACCCTAACTTTCCCTCGGGGACACCCGATCCTCCCCTGAGCAAGAGACAGGGTTTTAGAACAGCTTCTTCACCAGACAGTGCTCACTCTAACGATACTATTCTTAGCCTCACTTTTGGGGAACCACCTTCAAAACTTTTGAGAAGTCTTCTTTGTAGGTAAATATTATTTTGAGAACAGGTAAGAATCTATCCACATTTTTGCCTTGTGACTAATGTGGGTTATCAAGCTAAGTAATACAGTGTTTCAGAAAGAAAAGAAGGAGTACTCTTGAAATGACTTACATTTGGGGGCCGTTTATAAGAAGACCCTGAAAGTGGTGTCATTAGAAACCCTAGGAAAATTCCTATCAAGGGAATTCTGTAAGATTGAGAACAAAGTCTTGATTGTTTTGAACAAATAAATTCTGGCCTGCTTGTTCAGAAAAGTCTCAAAAGTTTAGAGGATGCTTCACAATTCGGAAAGTGTCTGAATTGTGTGTATTTTCCCTTTCCCTCTGTGTACTCTTCTAAGGGATGCCAAAGAACAAGAAAGGAGGGAGGGAGGTGGGAAAATGAGATCAACGTTGAGAAATTCTTTGTCAGTACAGAGACACTGACTCAGAGGTTTAGGTTGAAGAGTTGATTAGTCAGTAAAATAACAATTGCGATGATCCTCAGTGGGAGAAAAGCAAATGTGAGCAAATCTGTCCACTTTTTGTGTGGACTGCTGTCCCAGCGGGGTTTGTGAGTCCTACTAGAGTAGCCCATTTGTGAAATAATAGACATCATCAAGATAGCTTACAACAGGAAGGAAAGAAACACAATCTCAGCCCGACTACTTCCTCATGGACCCATAAGCTCAGTTGTTTGCACCTTCAGGGGGATAAACTCCCATTCTCCTGAGAAACTCTATTGGTCTTCCACTTCGTAAACTTAGGTGTGAACAGTTCTCCCCAACTAGAGGAGCTTCCTGTACCACAGAGCTGGTCTTCTAACAGGTAAGATCTCTGCCCCCTGCTGGAAAGTAGTATATATGCACCAGAGAAAGCTCTTTTTTCAGAGTTTATGGAAACTCAATATTTTCTCATTTGCATAAATCACAAAGTGGTTCATCTTCATTTGTATGTATTCCTATCCCTCAAATATATGACTTTCTCCTCCATTCTTGGACTACATTTTTATTCCTTTAATTCATTGCCAAAATATGTCTGTAGGAGTCCTATACCACGAAACCTATACCACAGAACCAAAGAATGCAGTGGAAGAGTCCCTGGCCTCTGGGTGCCACGCGGGCACTAATTCTGTGTGGCCCCCACAGTGGCCATTCAGCTACTCTGGCACTAAGCAGCTTCCCCATAACCCTTTCCAGTGAATACATGTGAAAGTACAATACAGACACCAGATTTCTGACACTTAGGGCCAAAGAAAATAAAATACCTCACTCATTATCACTTAAGAAGATTCATTTTTAAAATAATATGGTAGTTACATTGTGTCATATATTTTTTTCAAACTAACTCACCTATTTCTTTTTAATTTTGTAATGCAGCTACTAAAAATGTTGTATTTAATATACATTCCAAATTTATGGCTCATATATTTCAATTGGACAGCATGTTCTAGAATCTTTAAGCAATGCAGATATGGAATTGACTACATTTACATCAATATGGTAAATGTAATAAAAGAATAATAGTAACTATTATAATTAAATACAATGATAACGAATAATTCTGGTGTTTATTTTTGGACCACGTATATCTAAGAGGTACATAAAACCTGCTATTAGAGTTCTATGAAGGACGTTGTATTTTTAGATTAACAAACTGAGGCACGGGACAGTTAAGCACATTTGCCGAAGGGCCAATTTGAGCTGACACCGTAGATTCTCATTCCTCTGCTCCTGAAAGCTGTGCCATACCCTCTCTGTACAAAGGAGAGTAGCTCATGACTGAAAAACTCTTAAATGCAGTGGGGACTTGAAACAAGCTTTTCTTATAGCTAATACCTGAGCTGAGTTTTTAATGAGTGGATATTAAGCAGCTAATTATCTTTTGTGTGTGAAATGAATCTATAGAAATGAAAATTTCATTTGAGTACAGGTATACTAAAAGTGTTTTCAAGAAAGTAGAGCAGGATGGCGTTTTATTTCCAGAAGTGTTGAAATATTTGTATCCTATTTATGAAACATATGATATAACAGCAGGAGGGGAAGAAGAGAAGAAGGAAGAGGGAGAAGAGAAGGAATAGGGAGAGGAAAAGGAAGAGAAGAAAGCAGAGGAAGAGGAAGGAGGGGAAGGTGAAGAAGAAAAAGAAGATGGAGAGAGAGTGAGGAAAATTAGAGAAGAAGGGGCAAAGATGAAGGAAGAGAGGAGAGAAAAGGCATCGTTAGAGTAGATTTTTATTTGGCTGAAAGTGGTAAAAATTCGAAGCTTGTATAGATGCACTCCTTTACAAATTTAAGTTGCAATGAGACTGCAATTATTATAAGTCTCATAATTGACTTCTTAATCCGTGTCTGAGGTGATTAACTGGCAATCGCTGTGCTTTTAATACTGGTAAGAGAACTGTCTACAGAAAACAAGCTTGATGAGTTCCTAACAGATTCTCATGTTGACAAACAGAGCTAAAATCAGGGTAGTGAGATACTTACCTACTTCAACACAGGCTGTCCTTATACCTCAGAGATTTGAGGAATTTCCTACTGGAGAAACACCTGTTTGTAATAAAGAGCTGAGAACGTATTTTGAACGATTAAAAGAAAAAAATCATATGGTGTGATATTTCAAGAACAATTGAAAACTGTGGTGAATATTTAAATTTTGAAAATCATTACAGTAACAGACATATTGCCACGGATCCCCTCAGAGTACCATTCCTCACTTCAGACACCTGTATTCCGTCATTCTTGTCACTTTCCAAAGCGATTTTGCAAACCCTCTTCTGTAAATGTCTTTAGTTGTGTTGTTGTAGCTGCCTCAGCATTTTGATTGGATTGCAAATGTTGACCTTTCGTGGACATCTGGACTTCGGGCAGAGCTGGAAGCCAGAGTGCTGTGTCCAGTGAAGAAGGCGGGTGAAGGTGTTCATGAGCCTTTTCACTGGACAGCACTCGGCAGCAACAGTTGCTATCTTTTTTTGGTTTTTTAAATAACATCTTATGAAGACATAGAAAGCCTTCCAGAACTGCTTTGGAAAGTGGCAAGAATGATAGAATAAATGTGTTCAAAGTGAGAGGAAGTATTTTGAGGAAGATTAGTGGCAATGTGCCTTTCACTGTAATCATTTTTTTTTTTTACAGTTTAAACATATATTATGTTTGTTGATCAGCCCTTGTGTCTCATCTTCCAAGGTAAGTATGTGTGTTTGGGTATGAGGTGGGGACAGAGGAGATGGGAGGACAAGCATCATTGCTGTTAAGCGCCACATATTTGAGGACACACGGGAATCACTCTACTCACTACCCCAGATGTCTGCTGCGTTACTCAAAGAGAGATGTGGTCTCGAATTGGTAGTCGCAAAGGGGAAGTCAAGATGGTATCCAGCAAAGATTCTTATGAAGCCCAAATTTGGACGTGGAGGGGAAAAGATATGCACAAAGAATGTTGGATGATGAAATAACAGTAATGTTAAAGATGCTCTGTGGGGACGGTTGGGCTTTGAACTGCGTTAGCAAAGTGGGGAGACTGAGTTGAGACATAGAGAATGATTAGATTTCAGTCTAGCAAGGAATTAATGTCAAAGGAATTCCAGGCAGTGGGAAAGTAGGACAAATGACTCATGTGTGGAGTCTCCTGGCATGTGGCTAAGCCTCTCAGGGTTTCCCAAGGATGTTGTGGGAGGAGTGGGAGATACACGGGCAATGAGGCAGCCACCTCTGTTCCTGGAAGGCCCTTGGTCCCTTATTAGCATCTTGAATTGGATCTTCCAGGCAGTGTAAATCAATGAAGAGTGTTGGAGAGACTGTAAAACAGCCATATTCCTATTAAGAGAAATGCTGTTTACCTCCTTTATCTTGTTCCTATACCTACCTCTCCTTGCAAACTGACGTCTCTGTTTGTTGTTCATGTTTTGTCCTTTGGTACAGTCAAGGGACTTTCAGTGTGCAAAGATAAGATACTTTGATTCTTACTAGTTCTCAAAATTAAATCTTCCTATCAACTAAAGCTATGTTTTCATCATTCATTGTAAACTTTCTGAAGTTTTGGTGAAAATCTTCAAATACCTTGAAACAGGTTCAATGAATATTTTCCAATCTTCTTGGCTAAAGTGTAAGTGTTAAGTAAGATGTAAGCCAACACGCTTTCTCCATAGCTTCTTACAACATGACTCTCCTTCTAGCCCGAGACGAGAGAGATCAGAAAAGTGCCTCCTGAGCCGGGGATGTGTCTGAGCAGGGATGTGTCCTCCTTGTTAATCACAGAGAAATTGTGCAATGTGTATTCACAAATTAAGAGCGTGAATTAGAGTTAGGAAAATAAAGCTTAAGGTCAAACATTGCCGACCGTTATCTGTATGTTACTGGACAAGACACTTGATTTTCTAAAGCTTTCGTTTCCTAGACACAATATTAGAATAAAAATACCAACCAGCATTTATTATACACTTGTCTGTAAGCCACTGTCTTAACTTTCGTGCTTTACATTTATTACAGCACTTAATCCTCTCAGAGTGGGGATTAGCTTAATCCCTGTTTTACAAATGAGGAGAACCTGGTACCAACAGTAAGATATCCATCCAAAGTCGTGTAACGGGCAGTAGTGAAGTTAAGATTTGAACTTGCTAATTCTAATCCAAAATCCAAGCTTTCCAGAACTATGCATTTATAAATAAGATTATTAGAAAGACACTGATGGTCTTTGCACAGTGAAAATCCTTACTTGAATTTAGGTGGTACCATTTTACGGCTGTATTGGCACTAATTCATGTTATAATGGCTAGCTTGCAAAGGCTGTCAGATAAAAATGAGTTCCCATTCATTTTTCCATAAAACAGCTGCTATTTCTGCCTCTATATGCCCTGTTTAAGAGGACTTGAAAACAACTCCATTTTCCTCTTCTTATAACCCATAATGTAAAGGAATGAAAAGGAAATGCGGACGGGTACCTGCTGTTCTGTGGTGTTTTGCTTTGAATGCACCTCGGTTTCCATGCGTTACTAATATGTTGACAGGTGTGCCTACACTGCAGCCATGTGCTTCCCATCTGGAAGTACCTGAGGAGCAAGGGGCGAGAGGCAGAGCATCAAAGGCAACTCCTGGCCTCGTTTTCCAGCTGTTCAATCTCCCCTCCTGAGACTCGTGGGATTTACTTGTGTCCATGTGCGTGCAGTCAAAGACAGATGGGAGAAAGATGGACACGTTACAACCACACCCCCCTCAAAGCCCCGAACTAAACACCGCACCTTAAACTTCTTTCCCAATACCGACAGTGAGTTTAAATCACAAAGCATTCCAAGCGTCTATGGCTCTGCTCACGTTACCTTAATATAAAAGTTGTCACATGTCTTTTTGTGTCACACAGTGTAGATAAAACCCAGTGTAAGTTCATAGCATTGGGTTATCCCACGGTCAGGGAACCTGGAAACAGAGAAATAACCTGTGTCTGAGGGGAGACACAGGCATTTAGGATTCATGTTACATAACAAAATAAAGTGGTTATAAAATATCATAAGTCAAAGGAAAAATATCACCAATCTTGTGCTGGTACGCTAAAACATTCCTCCTTCGATCCATACTCAAAACAACCGTCAGTGCCCAGAATGTTTACACACAGTATTTTTCTAAGTCTCGTTCCACTGTGTCGCTCATCGGTTGAGATTTCCTAGCACAGCTTCACTTACTTTCCCAAAATTTTTGTTGTTCAGACAGCATTTGCTTGTTTCTGAGTCGGCTGGTGTTTTCTCCGGAGTATGTGCTCAGCACAGCGTTCATGTGCAGTCTGCCTTGTCCTGTCCCTGGAGCAGCGTGGGTCACACAGTTTGCACTCAAAAATAAGAGGTTAAATATTCAATGAGAGTGAAACAATGAATTTTTTTTTTTTTTTGGTGCTAGGGAAACAACGCATCTTAACCGTCTTCCACAATCTGCCTCGCTTCCCCTCTGCAGACTCCGCAACAACGACCGCAGTGCCCTGAAACAATGTCACGTGCGGTGTCCAGGCTGTCACCTTACATGTCGTTAGATCCCAGCAAGTGGATGTGATGACACGGATTAGTGTCTACAAAGTCTTCTCCCAAACTCCACAAAAAACTAAGGAACTGACGGTGTACCCATTATTATCCTAACTTATATATGAGGAACTTGTGAGGCCCAGAGATGTTAATAAAATAATACTTAGCATTATCTTAGTAATAATTACCATTATACTGTATTGTTCTGTTTTCTGTGTGTTCGCTTATTTAATCTTTGTTCCATATATGAGGGCTGGGAGTGTAGGTCAGCTGTAGAATGCTTGCCCACAGCGTGAGGTCCTGGGTTCCATTCCCATCCAAACAATGTTTACGCCCTACACCAACTTATGCTTTAAATCTTCTTTTAAATGACGACAAAAAGGAATTGAATAGATATTAAATAAACTGTCTTGACTCATAGGAGTTTTCAGGGGCGCAACTGGCCTCTGAACCCAGTTACTGACTAACTCTCCGGTCCCGTATAGCCTTTTTCAACATTTCTGTGGTTTGAAATAAAAATTTTAGAGTTGCCAAAAATCTTAGAGTTGATTCAACTTGGTTTCCTCATTCTCATATTAGAAATCTGATGCCCACGCAGGAGAAGCGAGCTGAGTAAAAGTCACAAGGAAACTCAGTGGGGATCAAGTTTCAAAACCAAACTTCCATACTCACCATGTACCACCCACACCAGGACTGTTTTGTAATTTATTTTGTAAGTGATTTCAGTTTTCTGAGGCTTGTACCCACTATAAGATAGTGAATATGAAAACAGGACCAAGAAAAAAATCACGGCTTTATGAATTGAAAAATGGCAAAGTAGCTTAAATTACAGTTATGTATCTTTCAAAAAGACCACATTGGACATCCACGTACACTTTCAGCAAAGTTTTCCCATGAATTTATGATATAACACAAATGTATTTACTTGTCTACCCCAGCAAACATTTTGTTCTTATAAAATCATCTATTCATTCAACAATTGTGCAACATATTTCTACTATGTGATAAGAATTAGACTAAACCTGGAACTCATTGGGCCAAAAGAACTCATAAATGTCTCGATTTTCAAGGCCTTTTATGAATTTGAGCTCACAGAAGAAACCAAATGTTTGGTGCATATGTGAATGACCAAGTGAGTGAATATGAGAAAATCCTGCAGACATAGCCATGGCTGTGCAAACATAGCAAGGCACATCATCAGTAACATGTCTCCACCCTTCTCCTAATCTGTGTGCAGACAAGTTGGGGTATACTTCAAAAAATATTTTGAAAATGTCCTGTAAATCCTAGCAAGTAACTACGTGCTTGCTGAACTCAGCTCCTTCTTGTATTACTAGTTTTGCACCCATTATATTGAAGCATCATTCCTGTTGGTGAATGAAATTGGGGAGAAGCATGGAAAACCTCCACAGACTCCTGAGCCCAAGAAGTCAGAGAAGCCCATTTTTGGCTTCCGTCGATGGCCTGTTTTTCTTACAGTTAAGAAAATGGGGAATTATGATAGAAATAGTTTTTAGGAAACTCAGAAAGGGAACCCACTTAAATACCCTTCATCTGTATCATCTGACATGACCTGAATTTGGCTCGTACTTTCCAACCAATAAGAAGAATAAAGATACAAGTACTAGTTGCGTGTGCTATCCGATGTACTTTCCATGTAGGATATCTTTTCTTTTTTCTTTTTTTTTAAATTTTTATTTTTTACCAATAACATGCACTGGTACATTGTATACATAGTGATCCCAAGGATATCTTTTTTAATCTCTAAAAATAACCATAGGAGATAACGAGTTTTATACCCACTCTCCATACAAGGAAGTTGATAGTCAAACGATGTAAATATCCTTCTCCAGTTCTACTTTTTACATCAATCATGTTGCTTCTATTTGTGTGTACAGGTGTGTGGACACACACGCACTGATACCGTAACAACTACTAGCAGAAAAAAATTGCTGGCAAACTCTGTTTCATGTAAACATAAATGATAGGTTTGGTTACTGTCAGTCGTTAAGAGTCGTGTGAGATTTTGGGTTACCTCACTGCTTAGAAGCTTCGTGTTTTTTCTTCTGCCTTGCACTAGAAGCTTAACTATCTCCATATGTTCTCGAGGTTATAGAAGAGGAATTGAGAACAGCTTGATTAGCATAGTTGGGGTGTTGTATAAACTGCTCTCTTAGTGTAAAGCAGTTCTCTTCACGTCACACAGCGTGAAGTCTCTCTAAAATTCATCAGTTAACACCACAGCACTGTAATGACCGGCACTAAATCTTGGGTTTCAGTCCCTCTGGAAGTGTCTCACTTATGGATAGGTAATCAAGGAGCACTTATACCTGCTGAGGGGAAGGCCCTGCAGGGGTTACAAAGAACCATGAGGCTATGGTACTTCCCCCAAGGAGTGCAATTTCCATCTAAGGAAAAAGAGGAAACCATCAAGCCAAGAATAAAAAGTTAAGCAAAAACACAGAACCTTGACATAAGATACCAGGATGTGATTCTGGACTGATGGCCAAATGGAAATGGAAATCAGTAAGTCCAGAAGAATTTCAGACATGGACTGGACAGTCCACTAAGGTGGTGGAGATTCTTGGAGGAGGGAAGGCTTGGCGCAGGCTTCGAGAGTCGAGACTCTACTTCATGAAAAGCAAAGAGGAGGGCGGAGGGCATGTGAGGGTCGCTTCTCTACAGCTGACTTGACCATACAATTTCTCTACTTTTTTGAAGCGACTAACTTGAAAAAAAAAATTGTTCAGCTATCTTTTTTTAAAGAACTCAAATATTGAAAGCTATACTGAGAAATGAGGAGGTAATTTTATGCATAAAGCACACTAAAGTTGTCTTGTTCAAAAATACACTAGAGAACTTAGTAATTCTAGAAAACAATGTAGCTCAAGTGTGTCCATTGGACAGTTGAGGGTCAGCACAGAAAGTGCAGAAATACAGCTTTCAAAACAGCAAAGAAGGGCTGGGGGCTTAGCTCAGTGGTTAGAGTGCTTGCCTAACAAGCACAAGGTCCTGAGTTCGATCCCCAGCACACCAGGAAAAAAAAAAAAAAAGGCAGTGGAAAAAAACCAGACTGGAAAAGAAAAAATATGGACATTAGGATTTTTTTTTTAATGATAGAACATTGTGTAAAAACAAATTTCAAGATTACATGTGCCATAGATACTAGTTATGGTGTTGAAACCCATAAAATATTCAATATTGTTAATACAATACAGATGTGACAATATTACTGAATAAATGAATGAGAAAGATACACATTTCAACATATTAGTTACCTCTAGCAAATGAATAAAAGAATATTCCTTGAATAAAGGAATAGGAATAAAGAGTAAAGAAAATCCTTTCACTAATTCAGCAGTTATTTTCATTTATTTGAAATTTCTGTGAAAAATATAAAATTTTAATGTGTAATAATTGAGGGGAACCAGACTAGGAAAGTATATATATGCAGTTTGAATTTCAAGGGCTTCCCTATTGATAGTATTTCCTTAAAATTTCTGAAGCGTAAGTCTGGGCAATGTACCTACGACTATTAGTGAAAACATTCTCTGTATGTTTGAAATATTTTATGGTAACGATGGAAAATGCATGTTTGGAGACAAGGCCTTATGCTCTGGCCCAGATGTGTCTTCAGCTCCTAGTGAGTCTCCAGCCTCAATTTCCAAAGTAATGGGAATAACACACGTGTGCCCCTGCGCCTGGCTCAGAAAGCAAACGTTTAAATAGACAATTTATTGGTTTATAAATTAAAATATCTAACATACTTAAACTGCAGGTTGACTCAGATGTTGACCTTGTCATCAGGGTCTGGCTGGCTTCTGCTGAGAGGCTCCTGCTTCTCCAAATCTTCGCACTGATTTCAAGATTGGTCAGGAGTTTCACAGAGCAGCCCACACGTGTCCCTTGACTGCCTTACTTTTGTTCCCCAGATGTGCACATGCAAAGGCCAGCT
>PVJO010019508.1:0-34318 GCA_004026905.1 Hystrix cristata
TGGCAAGCGCTCTAACGACTGAGCTAAATCCCCAGCCCTTTTACGAGTATTTTCTAAATATATTTATTTTAAATGTACTTTTGCTGAAAATTATATTGTAACATCTATTGCTTTTAAAATATTCTTCCAGGAAGCTGTGAGATTTAGTTAAGACCATCACATGTTGCCTGCTTCACATAAGTTCGCTCTCACTGAAACTTGAGACCATTCCGTGTGGCTTCCTGACATTGGATTTGCATTCCTTTACTTTCGACTTCTGCTAGATTTGGTCTCCAAGAAACCCTCAGTCCATAGCGTCAGTGCCTTCAGTATATAATACTATCTGTTTTGCCAGCTACTTTACACAGTGCGCACTGTTTTTCTCCCCGTTTCACAGGACGCATAGGCAGGTGAGTGGAGAGGGGTCAGGCAGTGAGGGCTCAGTGTGCTTGCTGTTTTCAGCATTCGGATGTAGACAAAGGCCTCCTCCAGGCTGGCTCCACTGAACACAGCTCACAGTCTCTCAATTGGCAATTTACTTTTCCAAAAATTTGAACTTTTGTACACAGTGATTTTTTAAAAGATTAACTCTGTTGCCCACTCACATTTCAGTGTCAGTTATTTTAATCTGTTGAGCAACATCTTTAGGAATGAATTTGAACTGACTGCAAGTAAAAAAAGAAGATTAAGGAGGAATAGGAAAGAAAGAGTGAGAGGTTCACTGATCCATAACCAAATAAAGTCAAGAGATCTGTTTCACACTCCCTCTGCCTTCGTTCTCCGCCAAGTTTGTTATACTTGGACATCGCCCATTATAAATAATCAAAAATTTCTATAAATGTAAATGTCTACTTTATAGGTGGGGTGCAATTTACAATATATTTCCTGATAAGACCAACTTCATGTTTTTAAGACCCCCGAAAATGTTATGATCTGAATGTTGGTTTCCCCTGCCCTCTGAGCAAATTCCTGTCTGGAACTCTCTCCCCTCATGCAGTAGTATTGAGAAATGGGGCCCTTAAGCAATGACTAAGACATGAGGGCTCCCCGTTATGAAGGATTAGTACCCTTATAAAAGGGGTTGAAGGGAGCTATCTTACCCCTTTTGCCATACACAGCAAAATGTTATCATATTGGAAGAAAAGAACAAGCCCTCACCAGGATTTGAATCTCTGGGTGGTTTGATCTCGGACTTCCCAGTCAGCAGAACTATAAGAAATACATTTCTGCTATTCAAAAATCACCGAGATTAAGGAATTTTTATAGTAGCACAAACAGAATAAGAATATTAGCTTTTAAGGCTGCTGATATAAACCTCAATGCCACCTGCTTTGGACTTTAGGACCCATCTCAATAAAGACATAAGACAATCTCAATAAAGGCTACAGCAGTAATTTTTTGCATCAAGTCCTGATACAGGCTGAGGAATAAACAGAGAAAATCAGTGTTTCCACACTTCAACAGACCAAACAGACCACTTTGCCTCCCACCACATATTGTGAATTCCGTATTAAGTTCTTTACAGGCAAAACAGAATAAGTGAGATGATATTCTCGTAAGACACCAAGATTTCAAGTAATTTCATTTAGCCATTTTTATGTCAAGGACAAATAGATATTCTTAGTTTTATCATAAGCATTTTGTCATCCATGCATGTTTTATGTACACTACTCTAAAGTCACTTTAATACCACAAACATCTTTGGTGTTTTCTCCAAATACATTTTCTAGTGTTGTGCTTTGAATGATTCAAAGCAACTCCGGATTCTGAATATTAAAAGATTGGGCAGAGTCAGACAAAATTTAATAATGGCAAAACCCTTTAGGAAGGCAGATCTCAGCCTCTTAACCAAGTTTATTTCCTCCGTACTAGCCAGGTAATCTGAGAAAAGAGACTTCTTTTCTTTTCTTTTCTTCTCTTTTCTTTTCTTTTCTTTTCTTTTCTTTTCTTTTCTTTTCTTTTTTTGAAGCCACAGCTTAAGAATCTGTACAATCCAGTAGGCCTCAATTAAGCTAGCATTAACATATATTAATTCATCCTGCTTTGGGCTAGATTTTACAGAAAAAAGTGTTCACTGGAAATTTAATGGCTGCTATGCATATGAAAGGGTCCTTAACAGTGCAGAGCGGAGTATATACTATGGCTGAGTTAGTGTTCTGGGTGGCGAATGCTACCGGGTTCCAAAGTAAAATATCAGTGGATATTGGAAGAGGCAAGGCTGAACTAGGAGGGTAACACAGATCTAGGTCTTCTTCCCCAGATGGGTTTGTTCTTAATAGGCTTTAAATTTTAGGAGAATTTTAGGTTCACAGAAGGGGCAGCATCTCTACACATTCCCTGCCCTAGACAGTGTCAGCCTCTATCAACATTTCTCAGCAGAGTAGTACATTTGAGCCTGCGCGGACACAATTATTATCCAAAGGCCACAGATTACATAAGTGTTCACTCTCGCTGTTACACATCCTGTGGATTTAGACAATGTATAGTGACATATATCCAAGGCCTTGATGGCAGATAGAATGATATCACAGCTCTCTGAGTTCTGCTTATTCATCCCTTTTTCCCTTTGACTCTTGACAATCATAGAACTTTTTACTGTCTCCATAATTTCTTTTTTTTTCCCCCAGAATCTCAATAGTTGGAATCAAATAACTTGTAAGCTTTTCAGATTTTAGTAATATGCATTTAAGTTTGTTTGTCTTCATATGGCCTGGTGGTTCTGTTTTTTCCTGTGGTTGTTTGTTTATGTGTTTATTTATGTGTTTGTTTTAGCTCTGATAAGAGATTGCATCTATTCGCCAATAGAAGGATATCTCAAATGCTTCCAAATTTTTGGTAACAATAAATAAAACTGCTATAAACATCTGCATGCAGGATATTATACGGACAATGAGTAGTTTTTTGTGCTCCTTATAAACAAGAGATAGAGAAAGCCTACCATTAAACATCACAATAATCATTTTAATCTTTTTATATGGAAAATATGGAAATGAAACACTAACAACTCAATAAAAATGTAAATATTTGGATTGCTTTATGTTCTTTCAAATGGTTATTTTTAAAATGTGGCTATAATATTTATTTAGGATTGAGGCTGAGTGCAGTATTATAAAAATGCAACGAAGTAAGTTTGTAGATACCAACACAGCTGGGTCTCTGCTGTGTTGTTCGGCTGTTGAATCAAATACAAGTTTTGCAGTTGTCCAGTATTTTCCCTTTTTGGACTACTTTTCATTGAGTATGTATCAGTGTACAAGCTTCCCCTTCACCCAAATGGCTTATCCAAACTTTCCTTTCAACCATACACTGAGCAACCCCTGACAGAAATTTTGGTAAATATAAATTTCGTCATCATCTCTACTCTCAGTAATTAGTACTTCTTCGAATTACATACCAGGCAGCTGTCTTATTTCTTAATATAGTTCTGTATTTATAGAAGTTTAATAGGAAAGAATAAGATGATTTATCTTTATTGATTTTAACATGATGTTTATATTTTTTTTCAAAACTGGCAATGAGTTGAAAGAATGTGTAACCAATTAAATGGGTCTAAAATCCCAGGTCAAGTTAATGTCCTTAGCCAAAAAACAGTAAAGATTTAAAACAGCAAGTATTCTGCAACATTTTGACCTCTTAATAAATTTACCTCCCTTCCTTCCCTCTCTTCTTCCTTCTTTTCCTCTTACTTAAAGAATTAGCTTTTGTAAGTAAGGAGTAAGACATAGTGAGTAGTGTTAAAATGAAATTATCTACAAGATAAAAACTAAATTATATTTCTTATTGTTGGTTGTATTTTTGTATGCTTTTTTGCTACCAGTAACTTTGATCAAATTTGAACTTTGAAGTTATTTGTAATATTATGATGATAAGAAACAGTCCAACTAAAGAGAGATCATGTTTACTTTTCAATAAAGAACAGAGAAGGTGATACATTTACAAAGTATTATGCAGTTTTTATTTTGTACAGTGAAGCTACCGAAGTCAAATGTTTTTCTAAGGTTATCTCAATGGTGGCCAGAAAATATACCCAAACTACCCAATTTCTGGTATTACAGCATAGTGCATAATGCCTAAACATATACAGTAAATATATTCAATCGCTCAAAAGAGACTGGCCATTTAGAGGTGATCAGAGGGGAGTTTACAGATGGATGTCCTATGTGCAAAAATACAAACAAGCAATCAAACAAATTCATAGCAGAACGGTAAATCTGTTTCAGTGGTGATTTTTGTCACTTCTTGATAATATTATTATAACAAGGTATAAATAGCAGTAGAGCCTATTGTTCTTTCTGAATAGCTCTGTCCCTTTGTTGTCAACACACATGCCTGCTTATGTTACATGAGCTAGAGTGTGTTTATCTTCTATGATTATATGTATAAATGTTTGATAGCAGTATACATTTTTAAAAGGAAGCTTGTCAATAATGTGTCCATCACAAGACGACTTTTCTTCCTAGCCTCAAGGTAAATTTACTATTTCTTAATCATTGAAAAGAAACAGTTCCCCAACTTTCCATGCTCTGCATTGCAAAACTAGGATATTTTTCAGTTAACAATTCCCGTGAATTAAAGCATTCAAGAACATAGGAATCCCACTATGAGAGGGATGTCAAGAAATTAAATTTTTTGGCTTTGTATAGTCAATGAGGTGTCTATTTCCTTGCAAAAAAAGGTGATGAAAATAGCCATATTCTTCTGTAGTTATAATAATATAAATAATATAATTCATTCAAAATGGAGTGATGTTGGAAAGTTTAGCATGTAGTAAAGAGAGAGGATCCTGATTCTAAAGAGGTTGTTTATACTAACTAAAATACTATAGTATTTGAACTCTATAGTAAATAACGTTGGGTCAGTAAAATATAATATACTGATACTTGAAAAAAGGTGGCTACTCAGTGGTTTTTAAAGAGCATATTTCATTTACTTTTAAAAGAGCATATATTAAATTTTGTATAAAAATACAATTGGCTGAAATACTGTCATTTATATTGAAATTCATTTTAATTATTTCAATTTTGTTTTAGGGAAGTTTTTAAATTTACATCAAAATTGAGTGAAAAGTGCAGGAGATATATATATATGTATATATGTGTGTGTGTGTGTGTGTGTGTGTGTGTGTGTATATATATATATATATATCTCCCCATCCAGAGCTGTACACACATCCTCCTCCATTATCATTATCTCAAAAGATAATAGTACCTTTGTCATAATTGGAGACTCTACATCAATACTTCATGATTACCCAAAATCCACAATTTACATTAATCTTTTTTCCAGGCTATTCTATAGTTACAGTCAAATAACATGTAGACTTTGAGACTGATTTCTTTAATTTGTTAATTATATACAAATGTCATCCATATCTTTATAGCTCTTTTTAAAAGTACTGAATAATTTGCATATAAAAGTTTATCTATTCGTCCACTGAAGAACAATTTTGTTGCTTTCAAGTTTTCACAATTATGAACCATCTTCTGTAAATACCTCTGTATGAGTCTTTGTGTGGACATAAGTTTTCAGTTTACCTGAGTAAATACCAGTGTGCCTGCTTGCTGGATTGCAGGGTAAGAGCAGGTTTAGTTTCCAAAGAAATAGCCAGTGTATCTTCGAAAGTGTTTGTACTGTTTTGCTTCTCTCCTACATTCAACAATAAAGGATAGTTACTTATATTGCACATTTTCCCAGCAATTGGTGTTTGTTGTCAGTGTTTCCGGTTTTGACCTTTCTAGTTTATGTATTATGGTGTTTCGTTGAAGCTTTAATGGTATCTCATTCGTACCTGTCATTGTCTAAGGAAAACGTGCATGTGCTTGACACCTGTATGTTTTTCTTTGATGAGGTACCTGTTCAGGTAAATTACTAATTTTTTAAATGAGCTTATTAATATTTTGGTTGAATTTTTAAAGTGTCTTACCAACAATACTTTATCAGATGTATCATGTAAATATTTTCTTCTACTCTGTGTCTTAGCTTTCCATTCTTTTGACATTGGCTTTCATAGAGTAGATTATTATTATTTTAATGAAGTCAAGCTTATCTATTTCTATCATGGATCATGCCTTTGGTGCCACATTTAAAAAGTTACTGCTGTACTTAAGGTCATCTAGGCTTTCTCCATTCTTTTTTCCAAAGAGTACTATAGAAGAGTATTATAGAGCATTTTGTGTTTTATCTTTAGTTCTATGATCCATGCTGAGTTCATTTTTGTGAAGGATAGAAGGTATACCTATTTGTTGAAAAGACTGTTTCTGCTCCATTGCGTTGCTTTTGCTCTTTTATCAAAGATCAGTTGACTTTACTTGTGTAGCTCTCTTCCTGGGATCTCTATTTGTTCTATCTATTTGTGTATTATTTCACACGTACTACTTGACATTGATTACTGCAGCTTTATAATAGTTCTTGAAGTTGGGTAATGCCATGCCTGTGATGTTGTCTTCTCTTTCAATATTGGCTTGGCTTTTCTGGATTTTTTGCATTTCTGTATAATCTTTAGAATGACTTTGTTATTATCCTTGAAATAACATGGTGGGTTTAATTGGAAATGATTGAATCTATTGATTGATATGAAAAGAACGTACTTTCTGACAACTGTGGGTCTTCTTATCAATGAACATGGACTATTTCTCATTAATTTATTTCTTTTTGTCTTTCATTAGAGTTTTATGGTTCTAACATGGATCCTGCACATAATTTGTTAGAGTTATAACTGTTTTTCGTTTCAAGGAATGTTGATGTAAATTGTAACTTTTTTAATTTTAAATTCCACTTGTGACTTTTGTATATTATCCTAGCATACTATAACCTTATTACAATTGCATTTAGTTAGTTTTTATTTTGTTATCGATAATGGTACTTCAGATTTTCAGCTGTGAACAAATAAAATTGTATTTGTTTTATTCCATGCTATATAACTTTTACCCTTTGTCATATTATATTAGTTAGGAATTCCATGTTGGAAAGTAGTGGAGAGAGGAGATATTTTTGTATTTTTCCTGATGTTTTTAGTAAAGCTTCATTTTTCTTTCCATTAACTGTAGTATTATCTATAGGTTAAGGGGTCAATATTTTATATTTAGTGAGAAAGTTCCCCTCTAAAACTAGTTCACTGAGAGATATTTAAAAATCATAAGTGATTGTTAGATTCCATCAAATATTTTTCTGATTGTTAATATATTCATATAATTTTTATTCTTTAGCCTACTGAGGTGACAAATTACGTTGTTTGATTCCCAAATGTGCAAATGGCTTTGCACACCTGGGGGTAAATCTTACCAGGTATATAAATACTTTGAATAAATTATTACATTCAATTTTCTAATATGTACTTGAAATTTTTATATCTGTGTAATGAAAAATATTAGTCTGAAATTTTTTTCTTGTGATATCTTTGATTAGTGTAATAATGGTATCTTAGAATGAATTAGGAAGTATTCCCTCTGCTTTTATTTTTTAAGATATTGTAGAACTCATTTTTGTCTGGTACTTTCAATTGTCTTTTTTTTTTTGTACTTTCTGTTTTCAAAAGATTGGTTTTGAGTTAATTTTTAATAGATTAGGCCTATACAAATTGTCTCTTTCTTTGTAAATCAATTTAAGGGAATTCTGTCATTCAAGAACTTATTCTATTTCATCTATGTCATCAAACTTGTAGACATAAAGTTGTGCAGAATAGTCTTTTAGTACCCTTTTACTGTCCTTGGAATTTTTAGTGGTGTCTCACATTTTATTTCTGAAATAATATTATTTTCAATTTGTATGTTCTCTTTTTACCTTACTCTAGATAGTTATCAATCCAACTGACCTTTTAAAAGAACCAGTTCTTGATTTTTTTTTTTTTTTATTTTCTGTATTCATTTCCTGTTTTCAGTTTCACTGATTTCTGCTCTCTTTTTATTTTGGCCTTCTTCTTCTTACTTTAGATTTAACTGACATTTCTCGCACAATGTAAAAAGAGTCCTGATGTTAGATCCTTCTTTCCTGAATAATACATTCCCTTTACACGCTTTTTTGCTGCATCCCACAAATTTTGTCAAGTTGTGTTTCTTTTCAGTTACAGCAACATTTTAAAAAGCATTCCCTTGAGATTTATTTTTTCATAAATGTGTTATTAGATGTCTGTTGCTCAATCTCCAAAATTGTGGGGCTTTTCCACAGATATTTCTATATTGCTTTCTAGTTAATTTCTTTGTGGCCTCAGAACTGATATTCTGTGACGTCTATTCTTTTAAATGTGTTAAGATGTGTGTTGTGATTCGGAATGTGGTCCATCTTAGTGAATGTTCTATGAAATCCTGAGAAGAATGTAATCTACTGCTGTCAGATACTCTATAGATATCAATTGTATCCAGTTGATTGATAGCACTGTTGTCACCTTATTCTTACTGTTGTTTTGTCCACTGTGTTTGTCCATTTCTGATAAAGTCTCCTACTGTAACAGTAGATCTCTCTGTTTTATTCCTGTGGTCCTATCAATTTTTTTTCAATTTTTTCATGAGAACATGTTGAAAAAGCAAATTACACATACGAGACCAATTATAGTTGGAGTTGATAAACATTCATGTATATACAGTACTAATCTAAAGAAGAAGCTAAAATCACTTAAAAGATGGATTGTTTCAGTTTGTCAGTGAGGTTATTGAGTAATGTTTCATAAAGGCAAATTTCCTGTGTAGTTTGATAAGTTCTGGACAAGGAAGAATCATTTGGGGAAAAATATAAAATAACATTCTTTTTTAATTTTTAGGGGTAGATAACCCATTTATTTAATAGTGATAATGAAATTAGATCTTCAAATTTTGGATAGTCAAATGTAAAACTACAAGACCAACTGTTTATAATGAAAGAAAATCAGAATCTATAATTAAGCACATTTTTAAAATCAAATGTTGTAATTTAAGATGGATGAAACTAGTAATCTTGCCAATTGTCTCATAAGACATTCACCCAGGGGTCTGTACCTCTCTCACATTCTTATTTAGTCCATAAATGTGGAAAAAATGGCTTAATTACCCTCCCAAATGTATACTGTGAGTGAAATAAAGTAAATCATCACTGCATGATATGATGGAGGTATTTTGATAATGACCATTCCCAAATTCCTCCCTTTCATCAGATGACAGATTCCTGGGAAACTGAAGGTTGACTGGGGAGAGTTAGCTCTGAATCTCTAGGTTTACAACCACACTGCTGGATAGGAAAATATAGAAGAAAATATTTCAACACATTACTGATTGGCGGTTATAGGAAAAAAGCACCCTATCATGTAATAGCTTCCTAGTTGTTTGTTTTCTGTATTCTCAATGTTAACTTAGAAGAGAAAAAGTTGAATTATTCCACTGACCTGATTTGCTTCCGATGCAGTCATTAAAAGTGACTCTTTTTTCATTCTGATATTTCTTTAATATTCAATAGGTCTTAGGGCCCAGAATAGATGGATGGTTTATTTTTCATGAATGCTGAATTCTATTCTGAGAAATAAATTTTTCTGTAAAACAATATTATTATATATCATAATATTTCATCTTTCTGTTGTTTCATATATTCTTAGAAAAGATAAAGAAGTTGCCAATTCTTTAGTACCAGAATGGTAGTAGTTCTAGAACTCAGAGAGAAGTTGATAAAATTAAAAAAAAAAAAATAGGTCATCAAAAATTTAAGTGTCCTATACAATGCCCAGTATTAATACAGTATCATGTATTATTGTTTGTAAGATATGTTGATGATAATGGTTTCTTGAGAGTAATTGTACAGCATAAATTTGTAAATCAACTATCACCATGGGCACAGAATACATTGAAGATTTTAAACTTTCATTATATTTGAATTTCTGCTGGTGCTTCTGATCAGTTTTTCATATTAACGTTTAAGCTTTAATTTGCCCCCACACTGTTCAGTGAGTTTGGGTAATGCCATGGAACATACATTTATTAACTCACCTCACCTTCAGAAGCTGAATTCATTTTAACTCCAAAGGGGAAAAAAGTAAAAATAAGATACTTAAAACCACTTTTACTGATTAGTCTGGAGCAACGTTAATGCCAGTAATGCTATTCAAAGCATTTCCTTCAATTAGGCACCCATTAACTGACATGCAGTTCTGTGGATAAACATATAAATGCATATAGTAATGTAAACATGCATGCAATGGTCATACTTTAAAAATATGTAACCTGACCCGTGTGGGATTCAGACAGCCAGGAATCACTCACCCTACCTCTGCCACAGCAGCTGCCTAACCGAGGCCCTGAGTGACCCGAGGAGAGGGGCGTCACATGCCTTGCGCCCCCTGCTGCCACTGCCAGACCAGGGCTGGCATGATCTGCACTGGAGACAGCTGGAAACTGGCCAAATTGCCAAGTCTGAGCCGCTGTGCTCCTGGGTACTCCACAGCAAAGAGTGGCAGAGGTGACTGACCTGGAGGAGAAGTTCAAACCCCAGGAGGAGAGTTTCACTCCAGGACTGAAGTGTTACACTACCGTAGAGATGGATTAGACACAGCCTTGGAGACAGCGTTGGAGAGGATGAGAACTAAACAGGTATCTTCTGGGATCCCCTGGGCAGCTCAGGCTCAGGCCAGGAGGAACAGTGGAGCTGCATACTGTGGTGAGAGGCCAGGTCTGGTGTGTGCAGCAGTTAGAGGGAGTGGACTGAAGGAGATGGCATTTAGTCCCGGGATGTGCTTGAACTTTTGCACCACTTCCTACATCCAGCAGAAATTAGTGGTGTGAATTGTTACAGGTCAGTATTTCAGTGGCTTAAGTGTCTTCACTAGGTCAAAGAACTCTTCACTGCGATGAAGGGCAGCTTGTGAGTGGTTCTTAGCGTTTGTCAGTATCCTGTTGATATTTCACCCTGTCGTTGGCACTAACCTTACTACTGTAGCTGAGGTGACATAATCATTGCTGTCAGTTGATTTCCTCTGTATGCCAGTATTTAGTGCAGCTGAGGTTCATGAGCAGCAGTGCAGCTCATGCCCAGAGAACCTGGCACTGGGCCAAAGAAGCCACAAAGCCCAGCACAAAACAAACTAACAAACCATAAAAACATAAAAAGGCAAATCCCTCCCAAAATCCCAACTTCCCCAAAACTGGTCCAGGTGATGTTAAGGGTGAGGAAATCATAAACCACGCAGCAGAAAGGTCTGAAAGAATATCTGTGAAGGAAAATAGTTCAGTAAGGTGCTTGGTGAATTTATAAAACGAATCAGGTAATGACTCTGATGAAACAAATGATCAGCAAGTCTAGAGAAGATACTAATTAAAATCTTCTAGAGCTAGTGAAAGAGCTGCAGAACATAAATTCCCAGCATAAAAAAGAATGAGAGACCATTACAAAAAAATAGAAATCCAGCCAATTAAAGGTACAATTTAAACTATGGGCACCAAAAGCAACCAATGTGAAGACAGTGTGTCAGATCTAAAGGGTTCTGTGGTCAATGATTAACTAATGGAAGATACATTAAAAACAAGAAGAGAACATGAAAATGGTTCCAACAGCTGTTAGATGACACCAAAAAAACTAATATAGGACTAATTTGAATTAATAAAAAATGAGAAAACAACACAAAAGGTGTAAAGAACCTGTTTACAGAGGTAATAGCAGAAAACTTTCTAGATGTGAAAAAAGAATTTAACATACAGATAAGTGAGGCATATAGAACCCCAAATATCCATGATCAGTAAGAAGAAAAAAAAAAAAAAAAAACACTGCATGCCAAATAATAATTTAACTGTCAGGAATCCAACATTAGAAATCTAACATTAGAAATCCAACATTAGATTCTTAAAGGCTGCTAGAGAAAAACAACAAATCATCTAAAAGAAAACCCCATCAGAATTACAACAAATTTCTCAACACAAAATTTAAAAGCAAGGAGAGTTTGGAATGGTGTGCTTCAAGCTCTGAAAGAAAACAGCTTCCAACCCATACTATTGTATACTGAAAAAATTGTCTTTCAGAATCAATGGAGAACTAAAATGTTTCCATGATAAAGACAACCCGAAGAAACTTGTAACCACAAAAACAGCACTCTAAAAAATTCTCAAGAATATCCTAGAAGAGGACAATAAAGATAAGAATGCAAAAATGCCCAATGAATAGGACTAGCAGTTAAGAAGTAGGGAAAGAAACCAAGATAGCAACAAGAAAAATAATACAATGTCAGAAATAAGTCACTATCTGTCAATTACTACTGTGAATGTAAATGGACTCAATTTATCAATCAAACTACAAAGATTGGAAGAGTGAATCAAGAAACAAAATCCAATGGTATGCTGTATAAAAAAATTAACACAAAAAGAAATTCATACACGAAAAATCAAAGGATGGTAAACAATATTCCATGTAATGGGAACCAAAAACAAGGAGGAGTCACTATCATATTTCAAAATGAACTTCAGGCTAAAGTTGATAAAAAGAAGCAAAGAAAGACATTACATATTGGTTAATGGAATTATTCAACTGAAAGAGATAACAATTACAAACATATATGCACTAAACCACAGTGCACTCAAAAAACATTAATAGACATAACAAATAAACACCAATATTACTGTAGTGTGAGACCTCAGTACCCCACTATGACAAATATACTAAACAAAAAAATCAAGAACAAAGTTATCAACTAAAGAAAACAACAAAAAAGCAATATCAGATTTGAACCAAAGCTTTGAACAAATGTACTTAGTAGATATATACAGTGTTCTACCCAACAACAGAATACACATTCTTTCCAGCAACACATGGTACTTTTAAAAACTAAAAACTAAATCATGAAATTTTAGTTTTTCATAAAATAAAAAATTACAAGTTTAATTTTAAAGATGATATAAAAATGTGTAATCTATTATTGTTTTCAGGTAAGAAAACTAGAGTTTAGAAATAATTCAGTATCTTTTCAAGTCTTACAGTTACACTGGCATGCCTGACTCTAAAAAATATTAGTCTGATTCTGAAACCCGAGCTTTTTCTACTCTGCATTTTCTTTTACACTTATCCTGTAGACAGTTCTGTTATCAAATTCAATTTCTAAAGCTATAGTTTCTTTCTTAGGCTTGGTTCAATTGTACCTTTTCATTTCCCAGCCTCTTCTCAAACCTTGTAGTTTATACCTGTGGGTGCCAGGTTCCATTTGCCTGTAAATGTACAGCAATGACTCTTCTATGGCAAAAAATTGATTAAGGCGGAATGTGCCTACTAAAAAACCTTGTGGGAATAGTTACTATTATGTTTTTTCATAACAGTCTATTTATACTCTACTAATTATTATTAAGTTTATATTATTTTCTTCTCACATTACAGTTATTAATTCTATTTAAAATATTTATCCCTCCATTGCATGATAATGACTTCCTCAGCTTTTGATAGGAAGCAAATACTACAAGTGACAAAATGAAAATGTATTTCAAAATTTACTCTTTTAAAACATACTTTAATCAACAGCTTATTATCAGAAATCATAGGCAGTAGTAAATCAAAGATTATTTCTTTGCCTTATTTCTCAGTTCTATGCAAAGGAAAACAAATGTAAAGTATTTTATTTCAAGTAACAAACACACTGAATTCATATAATCATAAATCCTTTTTTCTAATAAACACTTCCCAAAGAGACCATGAGATGTAGACTCATGTCAGAGAACTAGAATAATAAGTGTACTTCCTTGTCTGGTTGCTTTAGATCTATGAAGTTTGTTAAAGGTACCAGCACTGCTTCCATACGATTGCTGGACTAGTTACTAAATCAGAATCCCATAAATTCTATGTAGAAATAAATGTCCAATCTTTCAATAAACTCTTACATTTTTTAAGTTATTTTATTTTTAGATCTTTAGGATCCATACTGAAAACCCTATGTTAGAAAAACTAGGGTAATATCATGATCCAACCATCCTTTTCCTTCAGTAGGAAAGACTAATAAAAATACATTCATAATATTTTCAAAATTTTCTCCATTGTGAACCATAATTGATTGATCTGTAGCTGTATACTCTCCCTATATTGTTTATGATTGGTATTTTGATAGAGATATAAGTGGAATCTAATTGCCAACTCTGAAATGAATGTTACATATAAAAGCAGCACATAAAATACTTGTCTTTACTTGCTCCTACTTTCCATTTCAATGCTATTGTTTTGTCTTGCTGCAACCATACCTCTTGAACAATTGTTAGCTGGATTTGAGATGAGGTGGCAAGGGAGCAATTCAGTATCACACCTGGCTTTAGATTCAGTCCAGTGCTGTCATCAAATGACTATTAAGTCATTCACTATGGAAACCATGGTAAAAAAGAGTTTTTGTGGGAAGCTTTAGTAGAAAATTCTGGCATTTGTTTAAAAAAGTGAACTAGAATGGAAGAGGTAAAAGAAAGATAACTCAGATTAACTTAAAAAAAATCACTGTAGAGGTAGAGTCCAAAGTTATCCTTGTGAGTTATGCACTAATTACACTGTAAAGAACAGGCATCTTCTCTGTAAATTTTAAAATTCTCTAACTAGCCTTAATCAGTCTTATCTACTCTATATTCTGTTTCTTCAGCCCTGCCAGGTGGTCCTTTGCTCATCTGACAAATTAACTTGCGTTCTACAGATAATAGCAGGTTAGAGGATTACTATTCCAGGTAACATAATAGTACACTGACAAAATCCCCAGAAGAATCAAATGAACACCTCTAATAAAGTGGGGGAGGCAGAGGAGTCATGAGAAGGAATGAGGCATTCAGTATCTCTGGAAAGACACAACCCAAGAGATCTACATAACATCAGCAGCAATGATATAATAGAAATCTGTCAACCATTGTTAAAGGTATCCCTTAAGATCCTTTTATTTATCTCAGTGTCACGTATTCAGATTTCCAAAGGGAACTTTTTTCAGATGACTGGTATCGCCTTGGTTTCTCATAGTTATGACCTTAAGTGTTAACATTAGGGAGAGGGAGGGAGGTGATTTCCTTTGTGAGTCTGCACTTTCTGTGATGAGAGAATTCAATTCACAATCCAGGGAGGTGAGCAACCTCCCAAGATACAACATTTAAGAGCTGTTGGGTCCCAGTGGGGAGGGCTTAGAATTTGAGTTACCAGTCTTCTAGAAAAGCCTGAGATTGCCTGTAATGCTCTGCCTCTAAAATGACACAAATTTTAAGAGCATTTTTCTAAGCTGTAAAATCATAAAATACGGAAATCCTCAAAGTTGTGACATCTATTAATATGTAGTTTATTGGATTACTACACAGAACTTTATTACCTCGCAAACTTTAGGCTTATTAAAAGCTGAATGATTCCCATATTTTCCTAATGCCCACCATTATGCAAGGACTTTGCTCTGCTGCTGATGAGCAGCATCATTTCAAAGATGCCATTGAACACTTGGGATCCTATGTACTTGTTTGACACATGTTTGTAGGTCTAGTGTTTTTTAGAAGTAATAGTGGTATTAAAGAGAAAAATAAGTCATCATTAGAGAGGAACTCTGGGAAGTCAAACTTGTGGGAATTTGAGGTCATCCAGGATTTGAATAAAAACTTTCCCCTTTACATACTTAGGATGATTAAGTGTAACTTGAAAGGATTATTTACATATTCACAATTTCATCTGTTTCTGCAAACAACACTGGGCTTCCCACTGAGAGAAAAAATGTGTTCTTCTTTTCATGTATGGGACAAATTAAATGGAAATTTTAGAAAACTCAAGCATTTAACCAGTTGGTAACAGTGTTATCTGGAATCTCCTGCTGAGGCTTTAATATCCAATTTCTTAGACAGGAGATTTACGCACGAAGTATGATAATGTTTGGCAAAGAAATTAACATAATCATAGATGGAACAAATACAGCATACCTCAAATTAACTACAGAACAATTACAATGGCATTGTGCACAATAAATTGTCTACTAAGCAATTTTAGATCACCAGCATCCTCTGTTTCTGGGTTTATTGTTAGAAACAAAACTTACTCAGACCGACTAGTAATTTGTGCAGCGTTCAGGATTTTACACCAGGTGTGGTGCTTGAGTTTCTGAAATAGGTTTAGAAAGACAGACAGACCAACAAACTGACAGACAGATGCACACACACACACACACACACACACACACACACACACACATGACTTCGAACTTCAGAATATTTCTGTACTTGTCATTTCTTATTCATTAAATAAGGAGGGGAAGAGGGATTGAAGGGAGGGAAGGGGGGGGATGAGAAAAAAAGAAGCCACAAGATATATCACGTACGGGTACAAATTCCCAGTGATGAATGTTACCATTATGTAGATCTAAAATGTACCACTAAAATAAAATTTAAAAAAAATAAGGTGCTCAAACTTTATAACATGTAAGCATGTAACTATTGGGATGTTTAGATATATACTGAGAAAATTTTCTTTGATTCATAGATAACAAATTTTAATATAAATATATACTGTGTATAAATATATATGTATAATATCACATAGTATAATATTCCCTTATATTGTATAAAATATTTTAAGACTCACAGAGAGATCTTTTCAAAGGAGAGGATATCACACTATCAAATTCCTTGCTATCACATTCCTTCCAAATAGGACTTTATCAAAATCCTCCTGGGTGGTATCTTTATTTCACTTTGAATATACTCCAGGAAAAACAAATTTAAAACTGTCTCTTATGTATAATTTCAAAGTAAAAACTTTATTTCCCTGAAAGAATATTTGTACACATGATAATATAAATGGTATTCCTTTCCAATGATATGTGATATTGTAGATACTCTTTTTCAATATTATGATTTTTTTCATTGTTTCTTTCCTAGGCAGTGAAAAATTAGAATTCGTAAACAAATGAGTCCACATAAGCTTTTAAAATGTAATGCTGGGAAAGTGACTGCTTGTCACTGTGTACTTAAGGTGTACCAGGGCTTTTGACCAACAAGAGATGTTCAGTAAATATGTGATTTATATGTTGCGTGCCTACCTAGAATCTCAGGATAGAAACAGATACAATGAAGCCCTTTGTAAAAATCACATGGAAATTCATTCAGTGACATACTTGTCATCAAGATTCCTAATGTCACAAATCATTTATGTATACAGGAAAGATATATCAGAAATCTAAAAACTTTCTAGTTCTCTATAGCTTACAGAATTACAAATCAGCATTCCCAAAAGTTGTCGGAGAAATTTTGGAGCCAAAGTTAATTATCCATATAGACTTGGATGCTCAGCATTAAATTATTAGATTTAATAGCAACTTCTCTCCTCTTTTCTTGCTGACACGAAAAACTAATCTCCTATGACCAAATCACCTAGTTAGTTCCACCAGGAAACCAGTACGTGTAGTATAAAACGTGCTGTGAGTTACCTGGTCATTTAATCACGCTGATGATTTTTTCCATGTGAAAGCACTGGAAAGCAGTATACTACTAGCATAGAAATAATTAGTCCTCGTTGAATTTAACAAAGACTACTGCAAGGATAACTTATGTTTAAACAGGAAACATAGAATGGAAAAGTTTTGGTCTCATTGTAGCATCCACCGTTTTAGATACTGACCCCTCACTTTCTAGTCTACCAGCATTTGCAGAAAAACATACGGATGGAATGGACCCACAGTGCTCTAACTTGATGATACCTTCAGTGCCTCTCTGCTGGGTGATTTCCCATCCTTACATGTTGGCCCCTTAGCCTGTCATTTGTTGCCTGGACATGTATTTGAATGGCAGAAAATAAATACTATAAAACTAATCCAGTGAAAGGCAAGAACCGATGGTGACCTCTTTCTTATGCACAGGGAGGTATAAATAGCAATGTAAGGTTAATTGACAGAATGCATTAAATACGGATTATTATTTATTAAAGTAAAATGATACCTTTACAATTATATGTAAAAGATATTTAAATTTAAATGTACTAGTGTCCTGGAGTGATCCATCCCTATGCCTTGAATGTAATTAAAGTTTAAGACAGTTGTTTATTAGTCCAATAAACACTCCCCACCCACTACCTCATGTATCAGTATTGGACAGGAATGATATATAATTATAATTTTTGGCCCTGAGAAACTCTCAAATAGTGGCCCATAAGGAGCATAATGTTGAAATTACCACGAGAAGTTTATAAAAAGAGACACCAAACAGGGGCAGCTAGATAGCATTACCCTGCTGAAAATGCGGCTCAGATCCAAGTTGAGATTTAAGGAAGAGCAGACTTTAGTAAAGAAAGACATAAAGAGAACAGAGAAGACCAATTTGAAGAATTTCAAGTCATTTGTCAAGGTACCGAACAACTGTAGAGCAGAGAACATAGCTCAGCAAACAGGCGGAGCATGACTAACACACAAGACAATGCAACATCCTGGCAAGAGACTGTTTGATTAACTTGTAATACATACGTATGTGTGTACACATATACACATACACTCAAATTTCATATACATATGTGTATACTGACATATCTCTACACATATATACTAGCATATGCATTTGAGTATATTCGTGTATATATTTATCTGTGTATATTTATCTGTGTATACTTACATGCACACATACACATATCTATGTTTATAGATACACATACAAAAGAAGAAATAATGTTTGTGGTTTAACTATTCAGTGTCTGAAAGAGACCTCAGCATGTGCTAACACTTAAAAGTATTTACTGGTGGGAAGATAACAATAGCAATAAGAAAGCCAATGCTACTCTCTTTGAGAGAGCCGCTAAAATAATTTTGGTGTCATCTTAGGAAAGAGATCTCTTGCAGAACAAAAGCAGAGTAAAAAATGAACATTAATCAAAACATAACTAAATATTAAGAAAGTCACATTAACTCCACGTGTAAATTCATTTCTATCCTCACTATACATCCTCTACTTTGTCTGACCTGTCTGGATCCTTTTAATAATTGGATAGTTTTCTGTTTTCACTTCAAAATTGTGTACCTCTGTCGTGGAAAGTGAAAACCTGAGAACAATACTTCCCATGGGTAGTGGAAGGTTAAAAAAAAGGCTTAATTATTTTTTTGTTGTTCCTTGATGTTCTAGAAAAAAATAGAGATCCTAACGCAATGTGTTAAAGAAAAAGACATCGTAAGCTAGAATAAATATTCTCCATGGCTAATGTTCAGTGCCATTCTGTAATATAGGGAATAGTCCATGCAATGAAAATAGAGTCTAAAATTGTGAGGTACACATCTCCAAGGGTTGTATTTTTCCCTATTCTTACCACAGAGAGCAGAAATGTTTTTAAAAATCTAGATCTCTGAATCTCATAAGAATTAACTTTCAAATATTTTAATGCGTACAATAGTAGCTAATTTTTACAAGAAATTAAATTGCTTAACAAAAAATTAAACACACTATTAAAAAAATGACAGCATAATGTCGTCACTTAACAATGTGCTTTCCAAACCATTGGCTGATACTTATTAGAATAAAATTTCCATAGTCAAATAAATAAGAATAAATGAACATGAAGGATGTATTTCTCACAATTACCTGGTAATGTATTTTTTCTGTATTATTTACTAATAGCGATATTCTGTAATAATGTAATTCGAGGTTTTGCTCCTTTTTTTCTCCTCCTCTTGTGATTAGCTTTCTCACAAATGGTGGAGACCAAAGAGAGCAAAGAGGCATGAAATTGAAAACAAAGTTAATTTAAGACCTCATTCCTTTTCCGTCTCATTCTAGATACTCCCTTTCTACTCCCCTAAAAGAATAACTTGCATGAACATACTTTTTCAATAAGTCGTAGTGGTTACCTGAGAAACAAATCATATTCATTTTGATTCATGTTTGATTTCAAAATGCATTATAAATACTTGAATATGTGATTAAAAAAAAAAAAGATCTTATAGTGGGAGGCAGAAGACCTGACTGACATAATCTTGGTTACTTTTTTGAGAGGAGTCTTTGTCACTTCTCTTCTTAGAGACCTAGTTTCCCGCCTAAAAGTGAGAGTACTGAAATACCAAACGGTCTGCAAACCTCTTCCCAGCGTTAAACGTTTTGATTGTGCTATAGCTCAGTAACTCCTTTTGTCTTTGATTTGTGATTTTACCTTCATCATCTCTTGATGCTGGAGGAGCTATCATAGTAAGTGAACCCTTTCAAAGCCTTCTTCTCAAACTCCAGTGTATACATGGAACCATCCAGAGCAAACCTTCAGTGCAAAGCTTTCTTCTTTCCTTCTATGCTGTCTGTAAATATACATAGTGAATTCAGACGAGATCGGGCGCGTTCAGAGTGGTATGGCCGTAGACATACATAGTGAATTCAGTCAACATACATTGTCCCTAGAACTTTGCTAATACTAAATGAATAAGACTGCCCTTTTCATCAAAGGAAAGGGAGAAAAATACACAGAATAAGAATAACCTGGGAAATAAAGGAGATCAAAATGGTTAGCCTCAGTAATTAGGTCTTTTTTTTTCCAGTTTCCTAAAACTATGTGTATTGGTAATAAAAATCATCTTAGTCTTCAATCATATTCTTTTTACCGTAGTATTAAAATACGTTTTCAAGGAACACTGAGTAACATAAAATTGACATACTGAATAAAAAGTAAAGAAATCGCGACAACTAGAGATCCTACCTGTGTATCACGAAACATTTCTTTGTTTTCACATGTTCAAAGGTTTGTTTTTTGTGGAGAAATAAAAACAGCAGAAATAGAACAGCACTATTTACTAATACATTTCAGTACATCAAGTGCTATGTTCCTTCCTTATGGAGTCTCTCATTGATGTCTCATAGGAAGTTTATGAAATAAATATAATACCTCTCAAAAAAAGAAAAGAATGAATAAGTAAAAGGAGAATGAATAAGGACAAAGAGAAGAACATGATACTTGGGGCTTAGAAAGACTAGTTTACATGCCCAAAGGTTAGAGACAAAATTAGAAACAAAATAGTAATAAGTAAAAGGAGAATGAATAAGGACAAAGAGAACAACATGATACTTGGGGCTTAGAAAGACTAGTTTACATGTCCAAAGGTTAGAGACAAAATTAGAAACAAAATAAAAGACAAGATTGTGTTCATTGCCATTTGCTACAGTGGATAAGAATGCCACAGTGACACTGTAGAAAGAGGGAAGAAAAATTTGAGAAGAATGAGGAAGATTTAAAATTAGTGCATAGAAGACAGAAAACAAAGGTGTCAGATAGTGTGGATACGGGAGAGAGAGAAAAACAGCCTGCACGAGACATGGTGTATGTTGAGCCCTGCTCCCCAAGGTCCAGCACCAGTCACAGTGACATGTTGATTATTCTGGTTCTAACATTTTTTTCTAGATTTAAAGTATGCAAATATATTATTAAACCACGTGAACAGTTCAACCTCTGAATGGCCTTCTGGCTGTATGGTGTGAACCTCAGGATGCCGGGCAGGCCTGGGCGAACCATCTCCCCGCACGGAGTCCTCACATGCATTTACTTAATTTCTAACAACTGAAGAGAACTGTTGTGCAAATTTGTATCACCAGAAGGTCAGCTTAATGCTTTGGTTCCTAAGAAATTTTAAATCTCCCAATAGAGGGAAATTTATTTTTCACTTGTTCTCAAATTACATAATTTAATGAAGATTCTGAGACCAAGAACTGATGAGAGGAAATGTGTCGCACCCTTGGAACAGGCCAGGGTGGTTTCACGGTGGCAAATGCAGGGAACACAAAATGGGTACATGCGCATACACAGAAAAAAGTAAGCATTGGGCCAAACATTTCCTTTCCACTGAAATCTAATACTTTTCAAATCCACGAGTTTCAGCAATGCAAAAAGAAGAGCTTTTCTTCCATTGCAGGTTCCCGTATCAGTCACATATAAATATTAGTTGTGTTTATGCAAAACAGTTTAGGTAAAACATGGATCCTCAACAAATCTGCAAGTATAAATATTAAAAAAGAAGAAAACTTCTTTTACATAGACCTCAACTAAATTATAATATTAAGCAGGCTGCGGCAGGAGTCCATTAAAGATTTAGTTACCTTCTGTGGTGAACATTAAGAAGCTATTACTCAAATTCTATTTAAACTGTTAAAAGGAATTAAAATGTATAAGAAAGGCCATTACATATCACGAGCTAATTTTCTAACGAAAGCTTAGCAGCTGATAGATTGTTTAAGCCTCTCCAAGGTTTTAGTTTCATACTCAATAATTCAGAGATGGGAGCAGGGTTATGTCGATTCATAATTTGCTCCTGTCCATCTCTCAGTGGAATGACACTGTGACGGAGAATTGGTCTTCATTTCCCATTCTGCATCTAAAGCTAGACTTTCCATGTTAAATTCAGCAGTTATCGATGAGAAAATGACATTGTGTTCTCCCCGGGCTCACCGCTCACGCACCATGTTATTCCCTCCCAATTTAATGCTCTCCACACTATGCTGTACAGCCTCTGCCTGCTTTGAAACCATTGCCAAGGACGGAGAAGTTGATTTCCTTTTATTAGCTTAGAAAATGTACCCCTCCTTTCTGAAACGAAATTACATGTAAGAATGCAAGATTTTTTCTTTTTTCTTTTAAATTCTGAGGAAAGCTTATTGCAATGCGTTTATGATATATTTTGATTGTCTTGGTATTCTTTCAGTTCAACTGAAGAAAATGTTCTTTCTCCTTCATGTGCTTCATATTGAAGGAACAACTAGAAGAATAACAAAAGAAAATAAAAGTGTCATAACTCTGAGGTAGCTCTAAAATAAAGCTATATAAAAGAAATATGGAAGATATTTCAAAATAAAACATTCCTTGGTTTGTCTTTTGTGCTTGTATCTATAATTGCCTTCACACTTATGGCCAATAGTCATTTCTTGGATATTCTCTATCATGTGACCAGCCTTTGTATACTCACAGGAGAATCTAGTATCACGGAACTTGTGGACTTTAATGCTTGAAAAGTATGGATGTTAAATGTACCTATTTCAGCTATAGAAAACCTTTTTTCCTTTAAGAACTTTTCCATGTAGAAGCAAATAAATAGAAGTTCCATTTCACTAATAACGAAAACAAAGAGATATGAGGGCAATCTTAGCGCCCAATAACATTCCTGATTCATTTTGTTAAAAAAAACAACTTAAATTCTACTGAGAATTCACTTGTTCCAACTCTCAGCTGTGGGAAGCCACCTCACTCTCAGGTCAACATCTGGGATACGACCTGGTGAGCCCTATTAACAAGGTCCATTCATTATGAAATCATCTAGAGTTCCCAAGCTGTGAAATGTGAAATAAAAATTTTCAAGACAACCACAGTGATATTCAAGATCTGTGGGATGTCACAAATGACACTGGATCATATAACTTTCCAAATAACATCTTCCTTTGAGAAAGATTGTTTTTCAGGAATTATCCTGATAAAAATAGCAAATAATATAAAATCAATGTGAAACTGGAAATATTGGTGGAATGTGCAATTTGTTCCAAGATTTGGGAAATTGTGCAAATTCTGACACATCCCATTAATAATTGTGGTTATTTAAAAATAAAAATACTTTTAATTTTAGTGTGTATGTATTGTTTTTCAAATAGTATGTTCTTAGAACCAAAATACTTTAAACTGTTTGGACCTCATTACTAAATATACACAACTATCATGAATTTTTTTGACCTGTGGCACTGTGAAGGAAGTATTGACTTACAAGGTTTCTATGAACGGAGAAAGTTAGGATTCCCTGGACTACCATGATTAATTCAGGGCTGATCACAAGACACAAACCCAGCCAATGAACTGTCAGACCAGGAATTCTAGTCAACTCTTAGGATGAGATTTTTCTCAACTCTGGCATCAATGTTGTGATCATGAAGTGGAGCTTGAATCAGCATAACTCTACAATGTAGAGCTCGAAGATGAAGCCAATGTAATAGACCAAAAAGAAGAGGGAAATTGGGGTTTTGAAGACATCCAAACAATTGAAACAAGACACTTCTAAATCTAGCCCTGTCCCTGGACCTTTAAATTATGTAATCTGATAAAATCTCTTCAGTGACCTCACCCAGTTTGAGAGTATTTTCTGTCAGTCGTAACTAAAATAATTTAAAGGATTACCTTGAATGAAAAAGCCTATCAAGTCCTACTTTTCTTTGTTTGCTTTGTGTTGTTTTTTTTTTTTTTTTTTTTCTACTCAATGAAAAACTTCAATATGAAAGGATCACATTTTGAAGCCCTGCGATGAGAGGGAGTGAAGGTGATCTTAGATGCTTATTTCCTTCTTTCGCTGGATTTTACAAACTTCTCACGCCTGAGTTTCAACTCCAGTATTCCCTCCCACTTATTTAAGATTCTAGATTCTTAACAGCCCTCAAGATAATTTTAATGTATTGCTACTGCTGGAAATAGGGAGGCAGCAACAGCACTTAAAAAAAAAAAAATCACCTGCTCGACTTCGGGTACTGATTAGTTTCTTGTTAGAAAAAGTACTTAGAATTTAGAATGACTGGACTCTGTGGATTCTGGTGTATTCTCCCAAAGCGTATTCTCCAGACCACTTACATCTGTTGGTAACTATTTAGAAATATAAATTGATCATTCCCAATCTGAAAATTTGTCATCAGATCAGGGCTCAAAATGTTTTAGATTTTGGATCATTTTGGATTTTGGATTTTAGACACTGTACTGGTAATGTTTGTGCTAATATAAACAAAAAAAAATCTGAAAAGCTTTTGATCCCAGACACTTTGGAGAAAGGGTACTCAATCTGGTTAGCTGTTTAGCACAACCCCAGGCTTACTGGATCAGAAGTTTTTTCACTGGTGTTACATTTTTCTGTATATGAAGTTCCATTTGTTCTTTTTCATATCTTTAATTTCTTTACTCATTGTCCATAAGTTTGAGATGTGTCCATATTTTGTGGTTATCTAAAAATGAAAATGCTTATTCAGATTAATGGATTTTGTTGTGGTAGATTTGTGTAAGTATATAGCACAATTTGAACATTTTCAGCTGCTGTCAATTCCTTGACCCATGCTTCCCCCTCATTTACATTTTGGGGTTTCAATGCATATAGTATATTTATTTCACACTCATTATCTCTTAAAATAAAAAGGTACAGAAAAATAATTCAAGAAATTATGGCCAAAGTTTACAAAATTTAATGAAAATTATATGCCTACAGATCTAAGGCTCAATAACCTCTATGAAAACTAAACAAGGCACATTAAAAAAAAAAAATAGCTGAAAACTATTGGCTAAAAAAAATGTGTTAGACCCAGAGGGGAGAAACCTACTTTATTTACACATCAAAGTTAGGTCAGTTCACATCCTCAACCTAAATGTGAAAACTATAACATCTGCGATAAAACATAGAAAATGATTGTGACGATTAGGTCGGCAAAGATTATTTTTAGACAGAAAATAAAATACTCAAATCATTGGAAGGGAAAAAGTTTAAAAAGGAAATGATTGGCTGGGACCCAGAGAACTGTGTTTCCTCAGGTGATTCTAATGCACTCTGACTGGTGAGCCCCGAGCTTTGCACATAAGAACTTTGGAGAACCTTTACAAAGCCTGTTGTTAACAGTCAAATTTAATTAATGTTCTTGTGTTCATAGAGTCGCCAGTGCTAAAAATAGCAAAATCAAATGCATGGAAAATTATAAAGAAGCATCCTTCCCAAAGAAGACCTAGAATAGTCTTATGAGGAAGATTAAAGAATATTTCAAATTAAGCAGCTTGTGGTTCAATGTTGCCAAAATAAAATATAGATACTTTGAGCATATGCAAATTGGAAGTTATAAAATTTAACATAAGAGAATCATTGAGTATGTGCCTGTGGTATACTATAGAAAGCATATCAGGGGTCTCAAATTAATGATAGCCATAAGGCCCATTAAAATACCCCACAAGCCCCATACTGTAGCGATGTGCTGCAACCTGGCCTAAAGATTTCCCATCGTGATCTGAGAATCAGCAGGCCTTCATATCAATAACACATTAAAGTGAAGGTTGCCTTAGAGACAGTGCTACCTGAACACAGACACAATTTTAATGAACCTTAAAAATCTTACCTGTGTGAGAATAGTTGAAGTTCCTTTTATGTAAGAAACACCAAGTAACTCACCTGCCTGAACTCAGGTGTGAAGAAAGGAAAAGTAAATGCCCCGGACTCTGAGAGTGGTGTCGAGATGGGGACTCTGTGATAGGATCGAGTGGTCATGAGACTTCTGAGAATTTCTGGCCCACCCCTGATGTCATCTGATAAAAGTACTTCCTGAACATTAGATGATGTTCGACATTCATCATCCATCGATGCCAATCAGACCAAAATGGTTACGTTGCTCCTGGAGGAGAAGGTTTATATTTTTTAAATTACATAGTAGAAGATGTAGTATTTGACTAATGAGTTATTTGTTGCTAAAAGACCTAAGAAAATACTCTTTAATGTTCTTAAATTCATGAATGACATCTAGATTGTATCATAAATTTGGGGAAAGTCTCCATTTTAATCTCCTTTATATTATGCTCTATGAAGGTAACAAGGAAAAGTTCTGTGAAATAATGAAATTTAATGTCTGCGTGCTGGGAATCACCATGATAGATGAGCCTGGACTCGAGCTTTGCGGGGACCACAATAACAGGTTCTTACAGAAGGGAAGTAGATTTAGACCCAGGAGAGCGTGTGCAGGGAGACATGGAGATAGTGAGCTCTGTAGTTAGTCCTCAAAGCTTGCATTGCCTTGGGGTGGATGTTAGTAGGCCACAGCCCACCGGGAAGGTGCATCAGTAAGAACAGATAATAGTACTGACAGCTCAAGTGGTGTGTTAATAACTGGGCTATAACTGGCTCTGGGGCTGAAGTGTAGTCCAGTATTTTAGGAATGAAGAATAACAACAATCAGTCATGAGGTCGGGACTCCAGTAAAGCAGACTGCAGTTCACAGTATTGCTGAAATCCAAGAACAGTTGAAGGTACATCTAGTAAATGGATAAATACTTGGGACTTCTTACTACTCAAAAATCTCCATAGATAAGCAAAGACTGTGGGCAGCACACAGGTCAAAATGAACTTGACCTCTGTTAGTCTCTACCTGTCAGTGTGTGTGGAGGCACCTAAAAATTAGCCTGTCTTGGTAAGTCTTCGTGGAGGACTGGGACATATTGAGCCTGTGTTGAAATCACTGAAATTTTTAGGTAGTGGGCAAGGAAGGTAGTGGGCAGAGTCTCAGACTCTAATATAGGTCCAGGCTCAGTGAAAAAGAAGCAAGATTATGCCTTGAACAAACAGAACAGGAGATTGAGGAGCATGCTGTAAATAGCACACAATTTCCTCCCAAAAAGACCAAGCATTTCAATATGAGCAAGACGAGCATGCATCTTTGAAAGATATCAAACTGAATTACACAAGAACTTTTGATCCCTTCCGCTGCTCCTTTTATTCAGATGCAGGGTCTGGTCTTCTGGCCATCTCTTCCATGAAAGTATGCTAACTCTGGCCTCCTTCAGCATGAAGTAGACATGCCAATTGCGCCATTCGTAATAAAAATAGCTGAAACTATTGAATAATTAAACGACGACTATACAAGTGGGTTTATGTGAATTTGTAAATTATAAAGCTTTTTTTTTCAATTATTCAGGATCATAATGTGGAAAAAAGATGAGCTTGAAAAGCAAATTAAAAATCTCGTTACTGGTGTGCACTCTTCAGCTGCCGCTACCATATTCAACGTATTCAGTGATGATTTAGGCTTCTCAAGTAAGAGAGAAACAGACAAGACAACGCCCAGGAAAGCATATGTGAGTGATAGAAAACACTTACGTAGTTTGCTCTGGGTCGGGGAGTTATTGAAAAGGCCGATTGATTCTGTTTAACAGTGTCACCTTTGTACGGCTTTTCTCCATCTCTTTAAGCAGTCTTATGTGATCTGTGAGTGGAGTTTCTAGTTCCCTAGAACAATTTTTCATATTTCAGCATTTTTTTCTTTCCTGTCGACCCAGTAACTGATTCAATCTATTTGTCTCAGACTCTGAATTTATAGATATCAGTTACACAGTCTGTTCTCTCCAGTGTGTGAAGATTTATTCTTGAAATACATCCTCTTTGGTGAGGATTTGAAAGGGATTAGATAAAATTTTCTGTAAAGTGATGTGAGATTAGGATTGAGGTCTTCTGTACCCGTATTTGAAGTTTTTGCACGGGGATGATAACTAGCCTAGCACTAAGGAAACCAGATCGAGGAAATGGAAAGGGTTTCATTGACTAGCCTAAGAGTTAAACAAGCACAAGAACGGAAGAATGAATTTCCTGGAAGTTCCATGGTTGGTTTCCAAATTTAACTTGGAAGATACTTGTTTTACTGTTCTTGAAGTGATCTATCAAATTATCTGTCATTCAGGTAATTTTCTTTAGTTTGATTTAAAAACAGAAAAAGGAGAATCAGAGATGGTTAAATATTAGCATACTTAATGACCAAAAAAGTCTAGAGGTACACAATGGTAATTTAGATTAAGGGTTCTCTAATTTGTCAAGTTTTAGGGAAGGAAAATTTGAATTTTTCCTACAGTGTATATATTATAGACAGACTTGGATTAGGGTTTAATGTACTCTTACTGGTGACTTATTCTACTCTGCTATGATAGATGCCAAAAAACACACTTCCCTTTGTCCAAAAAACACTATAAAGAATTGTATGATTTTTAAAAGCAGATTGAATATCCTACCAGTCAGTCTGATGCCATATATCTGGAATGGCCCTTAAGACTTTGCATTTTCATCAGGGACTCCTGAGGATTGTAAAGTGTGTACACAGACAAAAGTTTCTCTAGACTTCTCCAAATCAAAATAAGTATTTTTCAAAGTGGACTTTGGGATGATAGCTGCAAAGTAAACACACACACACACACACACACACACACACACACACACACACACATACTCATACTCATAAATTTTAAGTCAACAGGAGGAATATTGTGCCAAACTACGTATAGTTCTCAGAAAATTTTCAGGTACAATAGAAAGTTTATTTCACTAGTATGTCAGCAAAATAAATTCTGCAACTCCTGCCCAGAGGTGATTAAAATCTATAAATGTTAGTCCACAATTAACTAGATTGAAGTTTCTTTTCAACTCATTGGATGAAATATCCTATACTTGTTAAATATACCCCTTCCTCCAAACAAAGGAAGCAGAACAAACAGAGTAAAGTAGGAAGCATGTGAGAATAAAACTGGTATCTTTATAGGTATTTAAAAATTCTAATGATTAATATATATTCGGTATATATTTTCTGCTCCCTAGAATTGTTCCCAACCTAATCATTGATGTCTTTCAAAATATAAATAATTAGTTTTGCCTTTTGTTCACAGAAGTTTCTTAGGTAAATTAGATAAGCCCAAAACAGAGAGTTAAGTGACAATGAAAAATGATGTCTATTCAGGAGACTGAGTTGCTAGTTAGACTAGCGTAGGTTTGCATCCAGGAAGTCTAGATACCAGAGTGAGGTGTATGATGGATAGCATACTGTGAAAGGCAATAATGGAAAATTTTTAAATGGACAATCTATGATAAGCACATCAGACTTTGATGGGCACGCAAAAATACTGAATTGGTATTACAAGTTCACAAGTTAAACTTTCAAAACAGTGAGCCCATATTATTGATTTATGCATTTTGGTGAATGTAGTTGTATTAAATATTAGTTACTGCAATAAGGTGTTTATCTGCAAATGTCACAATATCTCTTTGTCTCTCTGGATCACATTAAAAATGTATATGATGGTGATAATTTTTAAAAGAGAAAAGGAAAAAGAAAAGAAAGAATAATGTGCTTTTCTGTGATTTCCAACATGCCTAATTTTCTTCATTATGACTTTTAGATATCCATTTCTAGGGTGGAAATTGGTATTACCATTGTGACAGTAGAAAAGTGCAGAAACAAAGAATGTATTTCTATCATTCAGAATAGCATTATACTTGAGATAATAAAATTAAAAATATCAGCAAAAGAGAGCTGGACTGGGGATACTAATATCATGCAGCATAGACTCAAAAATAATGTTATTTCAAGAAATAAAGAAGTACCTTTTAAATGACATAAGAGTTCATAAAATTTGCTTAATAAATTTAAAATAATTGAAATAATAAAAGTCATCATCTGTGACTACAACGAAATTAAATTGAGCATTATTTAAGGTAGGAAATATGGAGAATTCATAAATACATGGAATTTAATTAATAATTCTCAATAACTAAGAGATAAAAAATTGCAAAGTAGAAATACTCTGAAAATAAAATGAAGACTAATCTATCAAAATGAGTGATAGGCAGCTAAAGTAGTGATTATTCATATATACACAGTTTTAAGGACTAATGTTTAAAAATTCAAGTCTATAATTAAATCTCGAAATTTAAGAGAGTGAAGAAAATGAAGAGCAAGCTAAATCCCCCCCTCAAAAAGAAAAGAATAAAGACTAGTGCTAGAATAAATAAAGTATAGAATCAATAAAGAAACACAATAAAGCTAAAAGTGGGGTCTTGAAAGATTAGCAAACTGATAGCACCCCATAAAGAAAAGAGTATCTCAATAAAATGAGTACAGAAAGGACAGTGATACCAAATTTACAGAAATAAAAAGTTTATAATGCAGCACTGTGAACGACTTTAACAAGCCTGCATGTCATGACAAATTTCTGGAAACATATAAACTATTAACTCAACAAGAAACAGGCTATCCAAAATAGGGTAAAGAGTGTAAATTAGTCAGATAAGTCTTTCCGGGAGAGATGTGAGCAGGGAGGGGAAGGGGAGAGACACACGATTAAGATGTGATACATGTAGGTAAGTGAATTCACCTTGAGAACATACTCAAGTGAAATAAATCAGTCACTCATGAGTACATGTCAAATTGTTTCTCTGATATGAGAAACCATAAGTGTACATAAAGACAAAGAGGCATAATAGATATTAGGTAAAAGAAAGATAATATTCAAAAGAGAGGAGAACTAGAAAGGGAAAAGGGGGAAAAGAAGGAAGGGAAAAGGAAAGGAAAGGGTAAAGGGAAACAATGGAAAAATGTAGATAAACCTGCTGTAAATAAGGAAAGGGGGGGATGGAAGGGAGGGGTAGGGAAGGGGGGAACCAAGATACATCATGTACAGGTACAAAATAACCATGATAAATGTGATCATTATGTATACGATGTACCAATACATGTTCTTGGTAAAATATTAAAAAAAAAAAAAAGATGTGGTACATATGTGGGCCAGCACCCCAGGAAGACAGCATTCGTTATGTACTCCAAACATACACTAATAAGTAATAATAATGATAAAATCAGAAAAAAATACTCAAGCAGTGTTTTACCAGAAAATTTTATCAAAAGAGTAACTAGAAATGAATACCAATTCTTTACAAATTTGTTTCTTAAAAGGAGAACAAGAGAAATCACTTCTTAAATTATTTTTGAGGTCACAATTACTCTGATATCAAACTTTACAAAGACACTACATGAATATTAAATGCCACTCCAGTATCCTTTATAAGTATAGACAAAATCTCTCAACAAGTATCATTAAACCAAATTAACAACATATAAAAAGCTTATGGACTATCCCCATCTACAATTTATCCCAAAAGTGCTAGTTTGACATGTGAAAATTAATCAATGTAACACAACACGTTAGAATAAAAGGCAAAAGCGCATCAGTAAATAGAAAAAGCATTTAACAAAATCCAATACTTTGCTATAATAAAAACACTGAGCACACTGGGCATAGAAAAATACCGCTGTACAAGACTGATGAAGAGCATGTATAAAATCCATACTCGATAACATGTTTAAAGATCCAAAACGGAATGCTTTTCTTCTAATATCAAGAAAAAAAATCAAAGCTATCTCTTCTTGCTGCTTCTATGGAACAATTAGCTAGAGGTTCTAGGGAAATCAGGTTTCAAAAAATCAACCAGTTTAGAAAGGAAGCAAAAAAATCTCTACTCTCAGATAACATGTTCTTATATACAGAAAATTCTAAGGAATTAATAACAAATCTATTAAAGATGATAAAATCATTAATGTTGTAGAATACAAAGTCAATATGTAAAATCAATTTTATTTCTATATATTAGTAAAGAACAATCTGAAAATGACATTAAGGAAGTAATTTCATTTATAATACCTGCAAAAGAGTAAAGTGCTTGGGATAAATTTATCAAAATAAGGCCAAATATATATACTGGAAACTACCAAATATTGTAGACAGAAACTAAGGAACACCTAAATAAATGTAGAGAGATCTTGTTCTCTTGAATCAGGTGAATTAGAATATTGAGATGGTAGTAGCGTCTAAATTGATGTGAACATTCAAATGATCCTTGTGAACATCCAGCTGCCTTTTAGATAGAAGTTGACAAACTGGTCCTAAAATTCACATGGAAATTTAATCGGACAAGAATACCAGAACAAATGAGAAAGTGAACAAAGTTGATGGGCTCACTCTCAATTTCAAATCTCAGCACAAATCCATACCAGTTAAGTCAGTATTATATTGTGGAATCCAATTAAAACTATGTTTTGACTTTCTCATCCTCTGTTCCTCTTGATATTACCCTCAAGAAAGACAGAAAAGTTATGCCAGATCTTTAAAGTACCTGGATTTAATAATTTGTATAGTAGCTATTTATTATTAAAATAATAAAATAGAAGTTATTTATTATTATAATTATGTCTGCTGAGTTCAATATTTATCAAATATTTGAAAATCATTCTCTTTTAAAAGCTTTTGACACAATTAATAAATCTGAAGTAAGCCAGAAAACTAACTGCTATGAACAATAGAAAAAAACAAGATTCAGTATGTTTTTTCTAGGGTAAAGTTTCTAACTCTTATCTACCATGCTGACCACACTTTATGAATTTTTTAAGATGGAAGAGTGGTAAGATTTATGAAAGAAATACAGCTAAGTGGTCTAAGGAAATCTGTGAAGCTACAGTTGAACGGTGACTTTTAAAAGGTGTAATTCTGTGGCATTTCCCCCTTTCTACTTGCATACTGGGTCAAGTGAATAGATGAATTTATTCCATTTTCTGTTCTCATTACAAGTTTTGTCAGGAAAAGTGAGTTATCACAGAATTTTATTGTGTGATACATTTAGTGAATTATAGCAGCGAGCAGAAGATGGTTAACCTCTCTTATAATTGTATATCTTGAGTGACTATTCTGCCCTTTCCAAGCGCTTCTGGAATAAAAATTTACCTCTTAATCTCCACATAAATTTCAAGATGATAATGTTTAAATGAAACCGTTAGAGGGAGAGAGAATATTTCCCTGATGAACAAAATTTTTAAACGATAATCAAACCTCAAATCCCAGCTTGCACCATACTTTGTTATCTAACAAATGTAAAAACCATTTCAAAAATACCATAAAATAACATTTCATGAAAACATGTCTTCGCGGTGGAAAATATTTTCCTCATTTTTTGAGACAAAAAAATACTTAATATTATGTAATTGTGATGACTAATTCCCCTCCTGGGTTGTTAACTGCTAACTCTGCCAACATTTCACCATGAAATCTGCTAGTAAGGTAAATTTAAGTTATTCACGCCAACTGTAATGAGACAGAATACCACTTTGGTGGTGTCTCAAAAGGTGGAAGTCAAAAGAAAGTGGTTGTAGAATTTGGACCTGGATTGTGGGATTTTAAACTGCATCTTGCAAGGAGGTTAAACAGATAAAATTGTTCAGAACCTATGTCATACAATACAGCAAGGTGAAGGTCTTAATTTAGATTTCAATAGGCAAGCATTTAGCCTTTGTATGAAGCAATTTTATTTAAATTACAGTCTTCGGGAGCAAATATTTGTTAGAGCAAGTAATCTAGGTATTTTTCCTATTCTTTATATTATTTAACTGTATGCCTGATCCACAAGTAGGAAAGTACGCCTGATCATAATTTAGAAAAGAAAATTATGTTTGCTTATATCTCTAAAGCCAGTTTGATTTCGTGGTGTATTAGTCAGTATTCTCTAGAGAAACAGATACAATAGTAGATATATGAATATTTAAGAGCTTACAGTTTGGCTTCCTCCAGCTTCTTACAAGTCAGGCGTGGTAGCGGGCAGAGGGTCCGTCTGCAAGCTGGAGATCCGGAGGGCCCAGCCGAAGGTCTGGAGGTCAGAAGGATCCAGGCAAAGGCCTGGAGGCCCGAAGGATCCAGGCGAAGGTCTGGAGGCCTGAAGGATCCAGGCAAAGGTCTGAAGGGTTCAAGCGAAGGTCTAGAGGTCCGAAGTATCCAGGTGAAGGTCTGGAGCTCCTCCAAAGGAAGCAAAACCGATCCCAAAGAAACCGGCTGGGCTAGATTCCTCTTCATTCCCCTTTTATACCATCTAGAGAATGGGCTGGCCTAGAGTGGATCTTCTACACCCTGGGGT
>PVJO010019509.1:0-34125 GCA_004026905.1 Hystrix cristata
ATCACTAATGGAGGCCTATTTGCCTCCTATATTGTTTCACAAAAGTACCAATTTACCTCCCCATCTCCACTGTCGTAGTCCTTGTCTGAGGTATTGTCATCTCTCACCTATTTTACTACAGCCTCCACCTGATCGCCCCACTTTCACATTGTCTTCTGCTCCCAAGTCGATTGTTTTCCTTACACCCAAAGGGACGGTCTAAAAGGGGAAGTCTAATCATGCCATGATTCTAATGAAAATCTCTCATTGCATCCCATTGTTCCTAGGAATCTTAACAAAACTCTACATATTTGAACCTCCTTTCACCTGGTCACACCTCTCACTGTTACCCTCTTTCCACTCCCCCAAGTCTTTGTTTCCAGTCACATTTGCCTTCTCTTTTCTCACCCATGGTTCTCTCTTCTGCCACAAAGATTCTGAATGTGCTCATTCCTTTGACAACAACGTTCTCCTCCTTCATTTGCCTCACTGACTCATACCTCAGTTCTCAACTCCCAGAGAAAGCCTTCCAGAGCCAAAGCAATCTCAAATCCCCTACTATACGCTGTCGCGGCATCCTGCCATTTTGTCACTCTATGCTAATCGTACACTTACTTTTTTGACTATATGAGCTGGGAAGTCAGTACTTTCAATGCCTGCCTGTTGATTGCAACATTTTGTCTCGTCTGTGGTGTCTTTTTCCCCAGATGCTTGTCTTCTTCATGCTGAGGCTGGCCTGTCTAGTAGTGAAGGGCCTTAAACAGCAGACCTTGGAAATATAAGCTTCCCTTTATAATTTCTTTACCCAACATCACCTCTAGCACTCTCCCCCAGCTAAGAAGCAAGGTTACAATTAACCAGGGTAGCTGGCATATGTGCCTCGTCTTTTACCCCATTCCCTTAGGGTTTGGGCTCTGTAATTTGAACTCTACAGGAATATTCCTCATCTTTCTCATGGGTATTTCACGTCTGTGGCATTTATTTATACAGGTATTTCACCCAAGGTCTAAGATTTCTTTTGGCTCTAAGTAGTCACCCATATTTGATTAAAGTTCACTATAATTAGCTGATATTCTTCATAATTATGTCTCTTTCCTGTTTTCACTTGAACATAGAGCTTTCTTCCCTGATTCTTGTATTCCTTTGGGATTTGTAGGTAGATGAGTTTCTCTGCTTGTTTTATTATTTGTATGAGTTTCTAGGAGGAAGGTAGCATTTAATCCAACATTTTAACTAGTAGAACCAGTAGCTATGAGTAAAGGTTAAGATGCTAGGAAGGTATGTTGGTTCATTCTCTGGCTCTACATCCTCAATAGAATGCTGCCCCAATTTCAGAAGCATCTTATAATCTATTTAAATACAATTCCCCCATAAATCAGAGAATATTACAAAATAAACTACTTGTGGACTTCCACAACAGATGCACACATTTTCTGAGATAAACGGCCTTCTATAGTCCCTATAAGGGAAAGAATGTAGACCCCCCCCAAGCCTGTGGGTAAGCCCAGGTCTAAGAGTATAAAATCTGCAAGTGCTCTTTGCTCGTCCCTTACTCTCAGTTGCTTTTTCCCCAAATATGACATAAACACCAAGCACATAGTGACAGACTTATATGATGTTCAAAACATTAATTCTTTCTTCCTCCTTTCAGTGCAGTAAAGAATAATGGTCTTTCTCCAGAGGTACCAGTCTAGTCAGGGAGAAAAACAAGTAATCTCAAAAGGAAAGTCAGTATAAAGTCTGCTAGAATCACAGAAGATGCTTGAAGAAAATAAAAGTGAATGTCCTAATCCATTCTAAAAGGGTGGGGAAGAGGAATAGAGCATTTCCAAAGAAAGAGATACCTAGTGAACTCACAGTGGCTAAGAACAGATAGTAACTGCACAGAAAAGCAGGAAGAAAGATATTGGAGTCATCCTGTAATCCCTTGGAAGGGAGACTGTGGAATATTCAAGGAAATATAAGACATTCACAAAGGTGAGACAATTGAGTGGAAGCAAATGGCAGAAGATGCAGTTAGAAAAGAATTAAAGAGTGCATCCTTCGAACAATTCAATAAGCACTTATCGGGCATTTACCATGCACCCAACTGAGGATACAAGGACTAAGGCACTGTCCTCAGCTTCAGTGAATTTATAATGTACTAAATGAGCCCAAAATATATACAGAAAATTTCAACTTTATATGACTCGTGGAATAATAGAGAATGGCATCAACTCCAACTAGGGAAGGCAAAAAGTAATAATAATTCAAGAATTAGAAAGAATTAGAAAAAGATACCAGAGGATGATGACAAAGGAGTATTTTGTTTACAAAGTATTTCTGGCAGAAGAAAAGAGTAATACACATTTAGAGTTGGAGGTAATAAATGGCACATTATGTGGAATGCCACCTAAGCATGAGTAGTTCAGGGTTTCGGGGGTACAAAGCATGCAGTAAATGCTTGATTTACATCTAATGTGAAAGGAAAGGGCTGAATATTGGGGAGGAATTAATGTCATGCTGAGAACCTCGGGCTATTCCACAGGTAATATTTAACAACTGAAGAGTTTCAATCAGGGAGAAATATACAACTTAGAAACATGACCACTCTAGCACAATTGAAGATGGATTTGAGGGAGAAAGACCTGGGGATATGGAAGATGATCAGAAGGCTATAGCAATAGCCAAATAAAGAGACTCTGATGGCTTCAACTAAGGTAGTTGTAGATGAACAGAGACATAGAGATAAATTTGAGAACTGAGACACAAAATCAGAATTTACTAATTGGGAATGTGTGAAATGAGGGGGAAAAGAATCAAGGACTGTATTTAGCTTCCCCAAAAACTAAGGAAGGAAATACTTATCACACACTGTTGAATTTATTATATACTTCCTTGCATTAGCCTGTAATCTCAGTAAAGAAAGAGACTGTGCTTTTTACTTTTACATCTCTAATACCTAGCCTCATGCTTTCATAAAGTGAATATACGAGTAATTAATGAGAAAAGGAAAGGGACTGGTGGAAATGATGAGTTCAGTACTGAACATAATGAGTTTGAAGATGCCTGTGGAATTTCCAAGTAAAAACTTCCAGGCAAAAAGAATGTAGATCTAGAACTCAGGAGTGAGGGCCAAGTGAGAGACATAGAATTGGATGCCACTGGAAGAGCTCAGAGACAGAAGGAAGGTATTGGTGAAGGACGGTGTCCTGGAGATCCCACTTTAACAAACGTTTCACTTTATTTGACCTGAAGATTAGGAAAGATAAACAATTTATGCAGAACAACCAGGATATCCACTCTAATCCAAACAGATATCTACTCTAATCCAAGTATTTCCTCTCTCATAATCATAAAACTATTTGCCTGCCTTATGAAATTGACACTCTTTTGAAAAAAATAACTTTAGTATTTAGCACTGATAAAATTTTTTTCTTAAATGATGTTTTTAAGGTATAACTAATATGCAGTAAAATTTATCCTTTTTTGATTGGTCAGTTGTGACCTTTGTCAAATGTACATAGTCATGTAGCCACCAACACAATCAATATAATAAAAGTATTTGGATCCCCCAAAACTTTTCCTTACACATTTTTGCAAACAGATGCCTTTCCTCCATTCCCAGAGCCTGGTAGACGCTTATTGATGTTTGTCCATATTGTGAGGAGAGATGAGTTACTATCTTAACTTTTCAAATGAGGACATTTGGTAGCTTTCAGAAGCTATGTGACTTGCCCGGCTTACATAGAAAGCACAAGTGTGAAGTGTGTTGATTCTAAATAGAACAGCTTTCCTTTCAAACTCAGAAAATCATCTTAACAACACTGTATCTTTAGGATCCATCATGTAAAGGCAGTAATGATCTGTAAGACATCTTAGAAACTTCTCAATGTTCAACTAATATCACAGTGATCATAACTTTAAAACATTCATATACAAAAAAACCACTCCAGCTTTGCTCTTCAAATCAAAAAATGTAGTAGGAGGAAATCTTGAGAGAGTTGGTTTTACAACTAGATTGTTCAGGTAGCAGGCAGGTATTCCTAAGATATGCAAGGATAAGCATATCAAAATTAACAGCTCTATATGCATAGAACACAAACTACACAAATCAGCCTCAATGAATATACATTTTCTGCACTATTCTTTCCATATGAATGAGCGCTGTGGCGGCACTCAGAATATTTGCTCTTGAACTCTGGAACTCTGGCTACAAATGGGATTTGTAATGTTATGATAATAAGAAGCCATATTTTAAAAGAGAGCATTATTAAAGTACTCTGCCTTAGCATGGGGTTGCCTTCCTATTTCCACTCAACTTTACTTGGAATGAGTTGCAATTTCTAGCCTACTACCAGTAACAGAAGTGTGATTAAAACAATAAATATATTCACAAAATGTAAACTTAGCTCTGGGGGCTCTAAACATCTGCTCTAAAAATAAAACTTGTACAAACATACAGTCATGGGCAAAATGAAACTTTTCTTCCAAAATGTTTCTTTATGGAACTGAGAGGTTTGAACCAATTTACAAACACAAATAAATGGTCTCTTCCACACACCTAACTTGCAAATTTAAACTAATTTATGTGTATGCTGGTCATTTGTATAACCCTTTATATAGCTTCCAGGCACTCTCCAAGTCCTCCAACTGCTTTAGATAAAATAACTCAGTGAGGCTAAAGTTTCATTCAAGATTCTTATAATAAACAGATACAGATACTGAAACTGAAATATCATCCAAGTCTCTAATGGTTTTATTTCTACTTTAATACACTAATACCTCAGTTCACAAATGCTATTTGCAAAGAATTCAGTTCACAAACAGAAGCATTCGGCAGAATTTTCCCTCCATTGGCAAACTCTGCATCGGGTGAGGGACACGAGGGCAGCCATCTGCCTCAGAATCATGGAATGAATTAAGTTCGTGAACCGAGGTACCAGTGTACTGCCAATATTCTCACTGTGGGAACAGCTTTACATCTTCATTTAGTAAACCTTTTCCTCGTTTACACGTTCTACTGCAGAAATGCAAAACAGGTGAGGAGGTACATTAAACTCCCCTGTAGTGGGATATTTGCTCAACTTTCACCAGAAACTTGAGGTTCCATTCTCACATAATTCATTACTTTAAAAAAAAAATCAATTAGACAGGAGTTGGAGATGTAGCTCAAGTGGTAGAGTGCTTGCCTAGAAGCACAAAGCCCTGAGTTTGATCCCCAGAACCCCCTTCAAAAAAATCAGCTGGACATCCTTGGAAAATGATCCAAAATATGGGAAGAGGTTTACAGTTACTTATCACCACAACATTAATATTATGGCTCATATCATGATGTCCTCCCAAAGCCTCATGCGGTCATAGTTAAGTAGTTTCAAAGGTGGCTGGATTAGAGTATGTGAATGTGGATTAAGGGTGTGATAGAGGAAATAAGCATGTTCATGAAGGAAGCTCCACCCTGGGCATGGGCGGCCCCAATCAGTAAGCTTCTAGTCTGGATGGACTAGAAAGGGACAAAGATAAGGTAGGCTTGCTGATGCTGCTTGCTGATGCTGCTTGCTGCTTGCTGCTTCCTGCCCATCTGCCATGGTGCCCTGCCTCTGAGCCAGCTGACTGTGGACTGAAACCTCTACAAACTATGATCCGAAATAAACCTTTCCTCTTTTGATTTGTGGGTCTGGAGTATTTTGTCTTAGCAACAAGAAAAGTAACTAAGACAATAACACTGGGGAAAAAAATCAAAGCGACCCAATATTCCAGAATAAAGAACAAGGTTACATAAAAGCTGACATATCAATTAAATACAGTATCATGCACCATTTAGAAGAAGGATACACAGAATATACGGCTACATGAAAAATACTGTGGCATAACAAGTCTTCACTTAAACCAAAAGAGGTCCTTTCTCTGATTTCTCACTGAGTACACATAGATAACTAAGTATATTATTACTATATATCAGATTTGAAAATAGTTTTTAAATTGTTTTCTGACGGATTTGGCCTGCATCCTTCTTTCCATAATATAATATGGTTTAAAGTCACCTTGTCCACACATATTATCTTTTTGAGTCTTCATGAAACCCAAAGAGATAAATAATATTATTTATTCACTAGAGTAGTTGTTATTCTTCATATTATTGTGAATAGCTTAGCTTAGGACATTAGCTGTACTAACAGCCTATGGAGTTGCCATTCTTACATGCCAAACAATTGCCAAGATTTACGTGCTACAGTGAATAAATAGCTTTTTTTCTAGAGAAAGAAAACAAAAAGTCTTCATTATTTAGATGTTGTCTAGAACATATTGTCTAATAAAAATACAAGCAAGCCCTTCGTGCAACTTAAAATTTTCTAGTAACCCCACATAGAAAGTAGAGATGACATTAATTTAATAATACTCCTAATTTAACCTGATAAATTCAGATGACCATTTCAACATGTAATCAATATAAATTGATTTAACTCAAGTAAATTTGAGATATTTTGAATTCTTTTTTATTTAACTAATTTTTTGAAGTCTGCCCTGTATTTTCCATTCACAGCTCATCTCAATTCAGACTGGCCATGTGTCAGGTGATCACTAGCTGCATGCAGGTGGCAAAGGACACCAGTCTTGGACAGCACAGATGAAAAGTAGATGACTGATAAGAGAATTTTGAAAATACTCATGTAACGTAAATAGTAATGACGTAAGAAGCATGATCTGTACCACTATGTGCCATTAAAGACTAATACCATTCATGTAATTCAAATGCAGATTTTATTTCCATTCCCAGCTGAAACCATAATGAATTTCTTTTTGTTTCTTCTTTATTTTTTCATATCATTCTGGAACCAAAATATATGTATCTTAGTGAAAAAATTAGCAAAATATTATAAAATATAATGAAACAAATTATTATATCACAGTGTCCTGCTCATGAGCCAAATAAGTAGGGTCAGAGTATCCTGACGCTCATAGTGCAAAACTGCCCTTCAAAGGGAGCAGGCCTTCGAGGGTCTCTCACAAATTTCCCAGGCACCAAATCTGCTTTAGAGGCAAGTATTTATCATCCACCATTTCATTTAGCACCTCGTTAAAAGCATTCCTACCATGTAGCTGTTTCTGTAAGAACAACCAAGGAGCAACCAGGGAAGCCTAAGGGCTTTTGTTAACAACTAGGCTTTTAAATCAACCTTCAAGACAATATTTTTTTTTAATGGAATGAGGTCCACACGCAAAGCTAAAAGCTTCTATTTTCAAAAGCCCCAGAGCTATATCTTAAAAGAACAGTGAACAAACATACTCAATAGTGCAGAGCAGGCACTCAGGAGAAAACAAGTGAATGTATAGCTGTACCCTCCCCACCCCATCATGAATGTCCTCATCTGCTGCCACCCCTAAAATTAGGCCCTCAAGTTTGAAACCACCCTTCCATGAAAGCTACTTTATGTTACACAAACTCTTCTGGAACATAAAAATACAATTTATAGTGCAGTGATGGCTACTACAACCTAGTGAACAGGCATTTAAATTATTATAGAATGTGATGACTGCTAAGATAGCAGAGTTGTGGTGGAAATAGAGAAGGAGTCTCAGCAGACCCAGAGGGAAGATGGGCGATCAGGTTCAGCTTCCAAAAGAAGGTGAAATCTAAGACAAAAAAAACTACATCACAAGTAGGGACAGCAGGTGTTGGCTAGTAAAAGGAGTTGTAAGAGGAAATCATCTGATAGAAACAATGCGTGATAAGGAGCTGAGAGAGGTAAGGGGTCAGGTTGAGAATGAGGCAGAGAGTTAAAGAAGGGCCCAGTCTTGTGCTCTGTTTTTAGCTACACAAACTTGGTCTTCAGAGTCATTGAAAGCTACTAATGGCTTCTGGGTGACTGTTTCTGCTTTGACTTCCTGCTTGTTTGTGTTTCTGTCTACCTAATTACTCGAAACCCCTACAACAGTTTGCAAGTGCTTCAAGGGGAAAAGCAAAAACTAAGCACGACTGGTTTTCAAATACAGCACACGAAGAGGAAATAAAGAGGGCTCAGTCAAATTCATTCGTTGAACTTAAAAAGTTAGTATTTTCTCAGTGATTCCTAGATCATTTTTTCCTTTTTTATAGCCTGGCTGTGGTTTGCTTGGAGTTTCATAAAATTAATGGCTTGTAACATCTCGTCACAGGGCAAGTCTAAGGGCACCTTTCTCATTAGTGCTTGAATTTCTGCTTTGAAGGGAATTCCCAGGATGGAAATTTTCCCGAGAGATGGATCCTTGTTTCATTGTTCCACTTGAGGCTTTCCCTTCTCCAAGGGAAGTTGGAAATCCTCTCATCATCGAATGCACACACACACACACACACACACACACAGCGCAACTCCATCAGCAGAAGAGTAAAGGGAAGGGAGGAGAGAGGCCTGGAAGCCTTCAGCCTCATTGCTCCTCCCTAACCACAGCTTTACCCAATAAAGCATAGTTGATGCCTCTTTTTCGAATATCATTGTTTTTTTCATTTTCAGTTTTCCTTTTCTGGTGAGTTTAAGCTATTTCTCCACTCTGGCATTCATTACTCTCTATTTCCTACTAATTCTTCTCTGCTGTCTTAGACTAGCAGCTCTTTTTTCCCCTTGGTCTCTAAGTACTTTGTGTTATTGCTCATGACCATTCACTCTGCTCTGTCCTCAGGGAAGATCAAACAGACAAGAGAACATCCTCTGTCCAAAACTTCTGCGTATTCTTCAGAGTCATAACCAAGGGACCGCTAAACCTTTTCTTCTCCGAGCTTCGTCTGTCATGCCACTTCCTAGTCATTCTTATTTTCCAGTTTAATCTATAAGGACATGTAATCTTCATATCCCCATTAAGAAGGATCGAACCAAGGTAGATGCACGTTCTAGTAGGGTAGTGTTCAGCACGACAGGCAGAACATGTCTCCCTGGGTTAAAAAACTAGTGAAACCAGTGCCTTTATCCTTCCCCCTCTCATGCCATGGAGAATAGAGATCTCAAACAAGAACAAAAGCAATAACAAAAATGGAAAGGTTTCGTGGTAAAATCAAGGTATCTTTAGGGTGACTTGTGCAAGGGAAATGTGCAGGGCACGATGCTAACACTTTCCTGACTTAGTCACAAGTATCAACTTCATTCATTCATTTGAAAAGAAAGCCAGGGCATTTTGAAACGCAGAGCTGTTTAGACCTGCTACACGTTCTGCAAAGTTAATAACATTTTTGAGGGTTCATTAATCTCAACAAGTCTGAAAAAATACATTTTCATGTTCTTGCTCTCCAACTATCATTCTCACAATATATTTTTACATAAATAATTGGTTATGACTCAAATTAAAATACCTTTGACAATTCTCAAGCAGGCTAGGGGGTTTTGAGCTTATACTGGAATATGAAATATCAGCACCCCAGGGTACCTCCGAACCATGTGCTAGCTTATGATAACATTCAACTCACTTCTTCCTAGGCTCATAAAATACAAGTTTTTCATCTACCAGTTGAAATGCCTGTGTTCTGTTTAGATAATATTCCCCCACCGAAAGGTCAGTCTTAATAGAATTTTTCTGATTAAAGTATAAAAGTGATATTTATGAGGACTAGGATTTGTGTCCCTGGCAACTGGGGTGTCCTCAAAAGCATTGCAAACACTGTCCTCATTTTACAAGTTTTGTAATGCTTTGCAAACTGCTATGTCCTCTATACTCAAATCCTCCTTCTTGTAGACTAACAAGTGGCAAGCCTTCATTTCTACACATATTATAATCTTCCTTTGTGGCATGCACTAAAGACCTCAGTGTGATGAATTGTCATCTCTCTCAACCTCAAAGGTAACTGGCTGTAAAACTGTTTTATGCCCCTAGTATTCCTAGTCCTCGTGTAAAAATACTAGCTGTAATTCAACGTTGGCAATGTGGTATTATTCATAAAGCATTCAAACAGTGCTTTCCAGTTGCAGAATGCCATCAGAACTTCCTGATTGAATTACTGTCTAGCAATCATCTGGGTGTCCTTTTCCTGCATGAAAACTACCCACAAGCATTATAAACACCTCTGGGACCCACTGGAAGTTCTAAAGGGAGCAATATTTGCATAATCCTTCAAAAACCTCTTAAGGAACATTTGAGGGCCAAGAACTAGATGAAGCTTTTAAAATCAATTCTGGTTTTTAAAACATGTGTTGTGTTTTTCCAAAGAAAAAGCCTCTGAAAATATGACTTAACTATGCTGTCTGCTGTTTTCCAACTCAGAATTTCTAAATCGATAACATGAAGTTAGCCTGTGTCAGAGTGTTTGGGGTGAGACAGAAAGGAGGATGGAGTTTTGTCCGTTTGTTTATTGGGGAGTTCGGAAGGACTGGTTTTGTTTTGTTCTTTGCTAAAAAACGCTTACCTATCTGCCCAATCAAAATCCATTCACACGTAAATGCTTCATTATCTTCTTAATTGGTTCCAGGACTTCTCTCATGTTTACTTTTGAGAGACGATTTTACAGGTGACTGCTCCTGTTGTATTCAGCCCCTTCGAATGCAGCACCATAATCAGCATTCTATTTAAAACTCTTTTTTCTTGGATCGAGCCTCATTTTATTTCACATGTGCTTTCCATAATTTTGGAAGCTGTTTTCCTTGTTAACTTTTTAAAATAAGAAGGTGGTCTTTTTCTCCATATTAGCTTTTTCAGACTTCGTCTAATGGAAGTTTGTGCTGTCCAGCTGGCAGTAGAATATTTATACTACACAATGGAACCAGTTCTTTAAATATAAGGTCTAAGGCTGTGCAGTGTGACTGTGTCATAGAAAGTCAGCAAGGATAAGCATTCTAGTCTTGATTGAGTATATACATAACATATGGACATGACCTTGATTTATACCTACCTCAGACTCTAGGGTCTTTCCCTTAGACCTGCTTTATTTCTTCAAAGCTACATGCTAATAAAAATGTAAGCAGATTTGCTGCTTCATTGAATATTTAACACACCTTCATTTGATCAGTCCAACGTCAATAGTGGATTTTTTCCCCTAGGATTCAGGGCTGGGGGTAGGGAATCTGACAAATAGAAAAGGCACGAATTTCTAACAATACACATTTTGATTTCACTATCACCCAATCTGACCCTTCTACCATTTCCTAGGGACATAGTGCCCACAATAAATCTGCCTGATCTAAATTTACTAGATCTATTTTGTGTTTTATTATTGAATAAAATCATTTAGCACTGCATAACAAAGCTAAGTTAAACATGCCCCCAGGATAATTATCTTTATGCATACTTGCATTCATCCACTAAAATACATTGCTTCCAATCTTATAATACCAATCATTTCAAATACATACATAAGTGCCAGTAATCTCCTGTGATTTTAACATTTTCTGGATTGATAAGTCAGTGCACTATCATTCATAAAACTAAGATAAAGGTCTCTGGCTAATTTTGACAGTAAGACATTTATGCGTAACTTCATACTAGATGTTTTGTTTTGTTATTGCCAGTTAGTAAGTTAAGTCAACTGTAAGTTTGCTTTGTGGGGCATAGAATTATGTAACACAATTTCAAAATGGCAATACAAGACATATAATAATCATTATAATAAGTGGAATTTTATACCCAGAAATTCTCATATTTAAATACACATTTAATCTATGATTTTATTGGCTTTCCTTGAAGAAATTTCAGATATTCTGCTTGTATTATTCCTATGGTAGGCAATATAATTGCTTCTTTCCTATAGTTTGGATCATAAAGCACCCCTTAGTTCAGTGAATTTTCAAATAATTCATTATTCTAAAGCATCATTCTGCTAAAGTGGTCCTATGGAAGGCCCTAAAAAGAAGATTGCAGCCTTTTTAGACTTTGTCCAGTCCAGCTGGCAACATGGCAACACAAGACAGAGTCATAATCAGTGGAGTTTTATGCCTGAGATTCTCTTATTAAAATACACATACTCTAAGATCTTTAGTGGGTAAGAGAGTCTCAGCAATTCAACTGCATGAGTGAAATACCAAATGGCATAAAGTGGGAGCAAGGTGCATCACCCTTGAGTTATTCACACATCAGTAAGAAGCTAAACAAGGAGACTGAGTTCTGTGTCCTTCCCTACATGCCCTCTGTGTCATTCATGAAAGAACCCCTCACTCGTAAGGCAAAGTAACATCTATAATGATGACTCTATGCTTCATGTCTTAAATATTCACAGCTCAGCAAAAGCCAAATGAACAGAGTGGACTGCATGTCCTCTGTCTAGATGTCCTTCTGAAATCACTTGTGGAAACCATTCAAAGGACAGACAACAACCGTGACAGGGAATTTATTTTGGAAGAAAGGGAGGCACAGAGAGGAAGCCACTTAAAGCAGATTTCAGCAGATGACCTCGAAGGTTGCCTCTCATTTTGCTGCTACACTCAGGAAAGAGCACCCCTCCAACAAGGTTAAAGTCCTCTGAACAAACTATTTATGGGATACTCAGAAAGATATCTTCTGGCAATACTTCATCATTATTTACCCAATCAGAGTTTCAGACCTTCATTCCTTCTACTGAGCTATCTTCTGTGAGCTATTTTCATTCCACCAACTTCACCAGCCACCTTTGATTACCATTTTCAACAACTTTCGCTTCACATATTTCTCACTTAAAAGTTTCAGCTTTCTAACCCTGTCAAGGAATTTCCATGATGGAAGTACAGTATTAGAAACTAGTGTTCACTGGCTTTAATCAAGAAAGGTACAGTAATATAAGAGTTAAGAATGAGGCCTGAAAGAGATATTGTTTTTTCTGTAAAATGGGCATAAACAATATGTATCTCTAAAGGGAGGTAACAAGATTAACAAGATAATACATAAAAAGCATTTAGAATTATATCAACTAGTCTGCATGCTAGATATATAAGGTTATGATTATCAGTCTCACTTCCTCTCTTTCTCTCTCCACACACATACACACCCATGAACACACACACACACACATACACATGCACACATTACACTATGCTCAGTTTTCTTGTTTGAAAAATGAGACGATTCAGGTTGGACCACTCCAAAATTCCTTCTGCTACTAAAATATCAGGAACATGAATCCAATACAAATCCCTTATTTTTTTAAACTGTAAGCCTTTAATACCAAGCTGTTCTTTAACTTGTATAGTGGATGAAGTGGAAATCATAAAATAAATATATGGCACATTCCCTACCCTTAAGTGACTGAAAATATTTTGTTCTAAAGATTTTTTTTTTTAGAGAAGACAATTTATTTAGAGGACAATTTATTTCAAAGTGGTGAAAAAGGAGGAAAAGGAGATGATAGATAGCTACTCGAAGAGTAGGGAGCATTCAAAAGCAAAATACTCTGTTCTAAAGATTTTTTAAAAATTTTATTTTAATGGTACATTTTAGATGTACATAGTGATAACATTCATCATAGGGGATTTGTACCTGTACATGACATATCTTGTTGCTTCTTTTTTTCCCATTCCCCTCCCCTCACTCCTCCTCCCTTCCTATTTACAAAAGCTTTGTTTCCATTTTTTCCTTCCAATTCTTATTTCTCTTGTCCCTCTGTTCCTTTCCCCCTCCCTTGTTCCCTAGGATTTGTTCTAAAGATTAAAGATAAATTTTATTTTTCTCTCTGTTATATATTATTTTATTCCTGTATTCCTTGATTAGATTTTTAAGAAAACTGAAACACAAAGAAAATTTCTTTATAAAATAAAGGGTATAATAAATTATGAAATAATATAGTCACATGACTATGCAATGTTTACCAGCTACACAAATTTGAAAATCAAATAAGTAACATTTATGGTGGAAATATAAAAACACTCTATTTTTTAATTCATATTCAACCTGTATTTACTGAGCATCTACTCTTCTTGGCATAATTATAAATTTTGAAAGATTTGAAACATTTTAAGGGGAGGAGAAGAAATATCAAAATAGTTTGCCACCTTAGGAAGAAGAGAAACTACCCTGGCCAAACCAGGCCCAAGAGAAAAAGCTGATGCCCTCAGAGGTAAATTAATCCATCTGAAATTAAGCTATAAAGAAGTGAGCCAAGATTTGGTCCCCAAATCAAGATATCATTTATTGCTACTACAATGATTAATATAAAAGTCTCAACCCTCGCAAGAAGCTTAAAGACATCTTGTTTGACAAACCCACGAATTGCCTCATAGCACATAGGATAACTGCACAAGTTCTCATAAATTAAGACAAGATGAAACAAGTGTTCTAGCCTGGATTTAATGACTATATTAAGAATACTCAAATGGGACCATAAGTAAGACTATCAAACAAAACATTTAGAGAATTGAGTTCTCCTTTCTTTTTTAAAGAGATAAGAAAATGAAAAAGTATTCCTTATTTAAAGACTTATTTATAAATTTTTATTTTAAAGACACTTAAAAATAGTTTTATGCAAATACAAGTTAATTATTGTACTTTGAAAAAATAAAAATAAAGATGCTGAACTAGATTATCTCCTAGAAAACTTCGAATTCTATATAACTATACAGACATATTTATGTAGTTTAATAATAAAATGTAATGTGAAAATTCTAAAGTAATCATATGAAAACATTTTCAAATATGGCATTTCCGTCACAAAGGAAACTTTAAAAGACTACATTCAAGGTAATAAATCAAATGCTTGCTGCTAAGAGAATTCAAATACCTGCTGCTAAGAGAATCAGAAAATTTGATATTCTGTCCCTAACAGAGACAAGAAAATTATTTCACACCTAAGTCAATCAAGTCAGTCTCCAAGACAATTTGAGCTTGAGAAAATTCAGGTCATGTGTGCGTGTGTGTGCGTTTGTGTGTTTGTGTGTGTGTGTGAGTGTGTGTGTGTGTGAGTGTGTGTGTGTAGAGGCAGTGATAGTAAATAATCAGCATTTGTCAGTTTTTAAATGAAAATAAACCCAATATTAAAGAGGCTAAATTCCACAGAAATCAAACCTTGTTTTATTCTTTTTGTATTAATTGAACAAAATGTAGAGGAAATAAAAACAAGCAAAAGCAATAATTTATCTATAAAGAAGGCAACTGGATTTAGAATCAAAATTTTTTATTGATTCAGAGTCAACCACACTTCGAAAAGAAAAAAATTTTAACTGTCAAAAGACACTGTCATTTTCTGTCCAGAATCCTACTGCCCCCACACCATGTTCTCTTATTTCAATAGCCTACCTAGGGAGGCCCTAATAACGCCTATTTTATCCTTCCCAAACATAAAATGGAAATTACACAGAAGTTGAATTTAGACCATATAAAGGCTTATTTTCTACAAGGGGCACAAGGAAGGAAATAATTCAATGTATTTTGTAGTAAAAGTTGCAGTAGCTAACACAAGCATGGTGGCACATGACTGTAATCCCAGCATTCAGGAGGCTGAGGCAGAAGTATCGCCAGAAGTTCAAGGGCAGCCTGGGCAACACAGCCAATGTTCAAGCCAGCCTGAAGGACATGTAAACCCTTTCTCAAAGGAAAAAAAAGTGGCTAACATGGACCAACAGGACTCTGGAGACCTAGGATTCAATTCTGGCCCTGATACCAGGATTATCCATTCTGTCATCAAATATTTATTAAACACCTACTATGTGTCCCTGCTCATATGGAGATTTTAATCTCTGAGAGTAAGGATGGAGTAAAACAGACAGTAAGTGAATACATAATTATTAATTGCAACACATAAAGGAAAGAAGAACATATAATCGGAAGAAAAACCTTGATGAAGTAGTTTTTAAAAAGTCATCTCAGAAGTGACAACCCTTGAGTGAAACCCAAAGTAGGAAAATACAGCCAGCCATGCAAATAAGGCAAAGAAAATAGCTCTAGGCAGAGAAAACCACCTGTGCAGCAGCCCTGAAGCAAGTTAAAGTTTGGCACTTTAAAAGAATTAGAAGAGAAGTGTGAATCACACATATGACATAGAAAATGATGTCTTGTCTAAGGCTAATAAATTGGCTAGATTCTAAAGAAATAGTTCACATGAGCTGTATCTACAGAGCTGATTCAGATCTCAATGGACTGTGATCAATTCTGCACACTCTTCGGGAGCAAAGCACTTTACATTAAGCTGATATGGGGGCAAGTCTAAGTAAAAGTAATAAAATACTAAATAATGTCCATCAGAATTTGGAAAAGAATGTCTAGATAATCCAGAATTTTTAAAAAGTATCTCTCACCCCATGTGTGAAGTTTTCTAAATTCATTCTCATTCAATTATGCATTAAGGTGTTGGCAGTACCCAGAAATTCTTAAATCTTAATCCTTCTTTTGTAAAATGAAATTACTCCTTAAGACATACTTTTCCATGTGATAATGAGATAAGACTTTTTTTGTAATTAAAGTGCTAATTTCTATGCTCTGTGCTGAAATGATCTGATTACATATATATAAGTTGCTAACACTGTGTATGCTTAAATGCCAACGACAGCTGACCAAGACCTATTTTAAAGGTATGATAGCTTCCTCTAGTCCAAAATTAAACTGGCTTTCATGTAGTGAAATTAAGCCCCTGACTTATTCATGAACTTAGACAGCACACACTGATAAAAAGTAAAACAATAGTAATCCATGTGGTTGAGAAGGAGAGGGTTCCTAGAGCTTTAGTGGCCTGAAAATAGAGATTCATAATTTCTGCTCCCTTTCTTTTGCTTCAATAGCTAAAGAGTGTTCACAACAGACATAGCTGAATGGAAAAGGGAAAGACAGCCAGCTGCCAGATGCTCTGTCTTCGTTCATACCCACTCTGTAGCCACGGAACGCAGGATGCAAGACCTACGGCGAGGGTTTCTCTGTTTGACTGGTTGCTTGTTTCTAAGATAGGGCTTTTCAGTCTTAAGCCCTTGAAAAATCAGAAGCAACATTAAAGCAGGTCATGTATTCTAGGGCAGGAAGAAGTTTCAAACTGAATGGGCTGCCTGTGTCAATGCGGGGAGTCACCATCACATCTTATGTGCGTTACAGAATAAACAGAGCACACTGACAAGTGAACAAAACAAAATAATTACTGGGGAAAAAATCAAAGAAGCTAAGATAAAAATAAGTAATTTTAATACTCAAAGAAGGGTATTTAAGAATCAATAACTTAGATATACAACTTTTCAGCAGATTTACCCACTATAATAAGCAAAACAAATAATTTCTCTCAGCTTCATTATGCACACCCTGTATGAGAATCTAAGAAGAGCCCACATAAATTACTACATCCGAATCCCCTTCAGAGTATGCTATCCCCACTAAAGGCACTAAAAATCACATTAATTGGAATCACAGCTCCATGCGAAGGCATTAAATTGTCAAATGTTAAAACAAAGAACAACAAAATGAATAAAACATCAGGAAAAACAAATAGCCAGCAATGCCTCTGTACAACATTTATATCATTATTTTAATGAATAATCTATTCTGTCTACAATCACCACATAAAACCTATAATGGCCTTGATTTTTTCATAATTCAGCCTAAGGAAGTATGGATAATACATTGAATATCTAGGAAATGAATCATTACCATTTATGGGAATTACAGACTTAAATAAATAGAATGCTACATTTAACCACTGTTAGATATTAATGTGTGTGTTCATTTAAAATTGGTTTTGTCTCTAATGAAGGCTTTTGGGATATTTTTGTAAATTACTGACTCTTGTACTCATCTATAAATTGCTTCCTCCTCTGGGATTCCTGTATGAATACACTGGGACAATGGCTTTTATGAATAAGGCTGGTCCCTTCATGGAAGAAATGTATACTATTTGTGAAAAGAGTATCTTTCTCTAAACTGTTTGTTACATAACAGGTCAACATCTGAAGGATAATTCCTAAGACATAGTATGCAAAACTGTCTTCAGTCCCATTGTTTTCATCTGCCAAGTCTTGTCTCTGTTGTTCATTGAAAAGAGAATAATAATTTGTAAGAGCTGCTTTAAAATAGGGCTTTGTTCTCTCCCAGAATCAAGCTACGTGTTCCTACATGCTCATTCAAGCACATACAGGGCCTGATCAGAAAATATGACGCGTTTAAATTTTAAAAATGTATTATAGTAAAGGTCACTTTGCTATTAGTTCCTTTAAAATCCCCCCGACACACACACACTTTGAACACGTTTATCCCATTTTTCTCGCCACTTTCTGAAGCAGTTCTGGAAGTCCTCTTCTGTGAGTATCTTTATGAGATGTGATCAAGAATATGATGAATACCACTGCCTGGTACCATCCAATGGAAACATTATGATGAGTCCTGGCCCACCTTATTCACTGGCTCTGGCACCCTGTGACACCTGGCTCTTCCCCAAAGCCAAAATGAACGTGAGAGATCAGCATCTTGAATCAGTTCAGGTCACTGAGGCAGCCGCAAGAGCTCAACTAGAGACACTCACGGAGGAAGACTTCTAAATCTGCTTCAGAAAGTGGCAAGAAGAATGGGACGAGTGCATTTAAAGAAAGAGGAAGAATTCTGAGGGGAATAATGGAATGCATCTTTTACTATGATAAATATTTTTAAATTAAACATTCACTGTATTGTCCAATCATATCACATAGGTTTGGAGAGCACAGAGTAGAGAGATTAATTCTATCTGGAGTGGTCAAGGAGAGACACATTCGAGATGGTGAAACAGATACTACACACAATCATCTGATACTCAGTTCCCTTTGTTCCTTGCTGAAAAGCCTTGATTTTTACACCAGGCCCCACTCCTATCATTCAGAAGCAAATCCTGTTAATCCAATGCAACTGTAAAAAATCACACTCTTCTTTCCAGGGATTTATTTAATTGACAGATGTGTCCTAATCCTGGAAAATAGCTGTGAGAAGTCTGCTGGGGTTCGTGAGTGAGTTTTATCCTCTCAGAAAAAAAAAAAAAAAAGACACATGGAAAAGATGGATGTTGTTCAACAGGACATTGTGGTAATAGGCTGTGATGCTGTCTTGCACTCATGAGATAAATTAGCTTGGGGTCAAAACCAAAGAGTTCTGAGATGGCCAGAATCCGAGATACAGGAGATATTGCTAAGATTTGAGTTCACCCACCCTGGAAACTTGAGGTTCCATAACACATTTTTGTACTGTTTCAGTCATATGAATTGACAACGGTTTCCTGCTACACATCATTGGAGGATGAATACACAATATTTGAAAGGAAAGAAACAATATAAGAATAAGGAACATGATGTTTAAAGTCCAAAAAAGGAAGAAAATACATCTCTATTAGATAAAAAATTAATGAATCAATATACTTTTGATGTTTTAAGGAGCTTCTTCTCTCTTCCCTCTATGATGTTTTATTTTCTCCCAAACTACACACAAATATCCTTAGATGTGTAGGTTTGGGGTCAGACACACATGAACAAGCACTGTGTTAGGTTTTTGGTAATTTTATAGATTCTGCAGCAAAACATCAAGATGTGTGGGAACATCAGTTGCTTATTTCTAAAGAAAAGTTATTCTGTCTTAGAGGAACTCACCTCCAGTATTTTTCTTAGGATTATAACAAGTAGTAATCAGAAGACAGAAAATGGGGTTTTTACGTCTTCCACTTTTTATTCTTTCTTTTGTTTTATTTGGTTCTACCCAGGAAAGTGTGGAGTTAAGTTACTTCTAGGTGGTAAAGAGTACCCTGAAATAGCCCATAGCTGGCTGAACACACTAGTCACATTAACTGTTTTAATGAAAATAGGGATGTACCGGGCCCTGTAATCATCTCTCCATGAAGGAGATTTTTGGCAACAGTCTGGTGTTAGTTGAATTTTAAAACATGGTGAAGAAATTGTGTGGTCAACCCAAATTTTTTCTTGAAATGCACATCATGTGTAATATTTCAAAGGTCATTCTTATTGTGCTTTTAAATTACAAAGCAGGAAAATGGAAAAGAAAGCATCTAACTGTCAAAACCTTAGTAGCATAACAGAAACATATTCTGAGAATGTGGGAGAAGCTTTATTCATAAAGCAGTTATTGGATGTCCACCATTTTTCTAGTGGCTATCACAGTATCTGGCATAAATAAAGCACTCAATAAATACTAGTAGAATGAATCTTTGGCTGAATGAATAAATAAGTGACGATTATAAAAATGAAAAGGACACAGTCCCATACTGCAGGGACTACAGTCTAATAAGAAAGATGTACACCATTTTAACTTTGAGTACATACGAATTATTAAATACACATAGATAAGACTAAGAAAGAGCCCATAAAGCCAATGATAAAAAATATATTACTAGAGTAAGATCGAAGAATCCTGTTTCTAACCTCTGTAGAAAAAAGGTATAGCAATTATTGTTTTTAATCCACTCAGTACCTCTTCCCCCATTTTTAGTAACAGTTTCTACCCTACACTGCTTGACCACAGAGCCCCCATATTAAACAGGTTGTGTTAAGCATGGTATCCCATAATTTAGGCCCAATGGATTGGGTAAGCAATGGGAAAATGTCCAAAGATAAGAGAATCAGAGACTTTTCCTGGGAATTTTCTACCTGAAACTGGAAGGGTGATATGCTTTATTATGTGTTTAAAAGGGTTTTTCTGATGTTACCCCAAAAGGCTCAAAAACCATGACCCTATCATGTGATGAGTTCTGGCTGCACTAGAAAAATTCGAAAATGCATGAAAAAACGGAATTGTTATGGAAGCATTGAGCTCTCTGATCCCAGACACATCCAGTTTCATCTCTGCCTTTTGTAATTATTTGAAACAAAAAGTCCCTTTTTAAAAAAAAGCTATGTGTACTACATTTGAATCTAACAGAACCGTGTCATACATAAAGAATATCAGAGGATCTCAGCCCTTGGGTTTTTTTTTTCCCTCCACAGTTAGCACTGGATGGTGCTTTTACCAATCAAAGTCAGCTGTCAAATAGTGCAAAAGCATAACTATATATTTGTGAATATATATACATACATATGTGTGTGTGTGCGTGTTTGCATGCGTTACCAATAACAATACAGTCCTAAAATATACAACACTGACAAAAGTGCAAGAAGAAATAGACAAATCATCCATAAAGAGAAAAGCCACTAGAGAGGAACAAGAAATTTATAGCGGAATCATTAGCCACATTGGAGACAAAAAAATGTTTAATAATATCTTCAAAATCCTAAGGGAAAGTAGCATTTAACCCAGCTAAACTGCCTTCCATTAATAGGGACAAATTACTATCATTTTTAAATATATGACAATTAACAGAGTACGAAACAAACTATCCTGGAGAAGATGTCAGCAAGACAGCAGGGAAGGCAACCCAGAACTCTCTCTCTCTGACCACAGACCCGCCAAGTAAACTGCTACACACAGATCAATTCTTTCTGAGAAAAATCCAGAATCTAGTTGATAGGCTTCTGTACACATTTGACTAAGAAAAATCTTACCTTGAAATTGCTGCTGCCTGAGGGCCTGGTATCTAACTAGCCCACAGGTGGAAGCTGATAGGGCAGGCAGCCATCAGTCCCGGGGGGTTCACAGAACCACATGGATACTTCCTGGCTTCTCTCCCTGCTGTGACTTGAAAGTTTGTCTCCAAAATTCATGTTTAAATTTAATCGCCATTGTAACAATATCAAGAGGTGGAACTTTGAGAGGTGATTAGGTCATGAAGTTTCTGCTCTTACGAGTGAGATTTGTACTATTATAAAAGGGTGAGTTAGTCTCCTTTGTCACACCGCTTTCTCACCTCTGCCACTGGAAGACACAGCAAGAAGGTCTTTGCCAGATGTTAGGGTCTTATCGTGAACTTTCCAGCCTCTACAACTATGACAAAACAATTATCTGTTTATTATAAATTATCCGGTCTCAGGTACTCTGTAATAGCAACACAAAATAGACTGTTTGCTCTCTGCCTACCCCAACAATAAAACTAAAACTCCTGTTTCTCCCTGGAAAGACCTAAACCACACATCTAGCCCCACAACTTCTGCAGAACCTACCCAAGAAACTGATTCTTAACTCTCATATTTCCAGACACTGAAAAGGCTCAACATTTATCAGTTCCCCAGGACCACAGAAAACAAAAAGTGGCTTTCAGTAGGTGTACCTACACTCCATGCCCCTGGTGCAGCGCAGAGTAGGCAGAAAGCACAACACCTACCTTGTCTGTAGGAAGGGCCAAGTTATATAGCTAATGGCTCAACTATTTCAGGTGTTGCCCAAGAGTCTGGTTTCTAGCTGGTCTGCAACTAGATGGTAGCAGAGCAGCCAATCACTGTACTTTGGGAGCTTGGAGTGTGTAGGTACTTCCTGAAGCTCCTCTCCTTAGCTCACTCCAGCACCCACACACACACACAGACACACACACACAAACTCTAGCTTCTCCTTGGATGGCATTAGACTAAACAACTAGTACCCAGCCTTTTTAACTGCGGCCTAAGGGTCTGGTTACTAGCTCATCTATCTCTAGGAATTGACAGGGCTCATATTTGCCAGTTCCCTGAAGACTACAGAGAACAAAGCAGCGGCTGTGAATGGCTTACACTCTTCTCAACTCCTTCCCCATCTTCATCTTCCTCCACCAACAACATACACCTCTCAGCAGGAACTGTACATTTTTGCCTTGATTTATCAAGCTGCTACCTGAGGAGATAACTTCTAATTCACCTGTCTCTTGGAACAGATGAGGCAGGTAATCAGTCACTAGTTTCCTAGCAGTTTAAACATGCAAGAGGCACTTTACACAGCTCACTCCAACAATAAAACCAGCCTCCCACTTCGTCCTATAGGAACCCATCCGGCATACCACCTTTTCTGAAGGACTCACCCGAATCTGAGAGCAGGTGCCTTCTGGAGTTCACCAGACTGCTGAAGGTGTCAGAGAATAAAACTATGGTTTAGAAGAACATTAGTCTGTGTAATCATTATGTACTGCAAACATACACTAATAAAATTTAAATTAAAACAAAAAATAAAAAAAATTAGCTTGGATAAGAATACAGTAATCTATAGGCCTCTTTCTGGTTCAGTTAAGAGTGAGCAGGCAGTAAATTCCCAGCTTCCAGCTTCTTTCTGAACAAAGGAATTGGATCACACAATTTGTACTCGAACATTTCCAGCTGCTACTCACAGGAATGGCTCCCTATCTCAGGGGACTAATGGGACTGGGTATTCTCTAGTTTTCTAGGGTCATTAAGAACAAGAATAGTGGTTTAGGGCACAAAACTTTGAAAGGCCCTCAGAATCTCTGAAGGATGGGAGATGTGGAGACTGAGAGAGTTAAGGAAAATGAAGATAACGGAAAATATGTTCCAAATAGAAGAACAAAATCCAGGAAAATGGAGAATATTTGATTTGCCTAACAGAGGAAAATAACAGTCATTAAAATATTCACTGAGGGCAGGAGAGCAATGCATGAATAAAGGGAGAATTGCAACAAGAGAGAAAACAAAAAGGTGTCAAACAGAAATCATACAGCTGAAGACTGCAATAACTAAACTGAAAATCTCAGAGATTTTAACAACTAGATCAAGCATAAGCCAAGATCTGTAAGCTCAAAGACAGGTCTTTGGAAGCCTCCAGACAGGGAAGCAAAAGAAAAAAAGTAAAGGCATCTTAAAAGTAATATGGGATCAACAAGTGGACTGATATATATATATATTTTATAGATGTATCAGAAGGAGACTACAGACAGAAAGTTAATTCAAAGAAAAAAATGGCTTATCAAACCTGGGAAAGAAAACAGACACTCAGGAAAGCAGATGCTGAGGAAGCCCAAAGGATACCAAGTAAAATGAATCCAAAAAGACTCACACCAAAATACATTATAATCAAATTGTCAAAAGTTAAAGACAAAAAGGAAATTTTGAAAGCAGGAAGAGAATAGTAACTTATTAACTCCAAGAGAATTTCTGTAAAAGTACTGGTGGATTTCTTAGTAGAAATCTTGCAGACCAGAAAGAAATGGGATGATGTATTCAAATAGTTAGAATAGAAAACAAGATCCAACTGTACGCTATCTATAAGAAACTCACTTTCAACTCAAGTGAAGGAATAGAGGAACATATTTAAATACCTGGTAACCAAAACAAAGCAAAAATGGACATATTTATATTTGACAAAATAGACTTCGAATCACAAATTGAACCTAGAGACAATGAAGGTCATTATATAATGATAAAAGGATCAATTCAACAGAAGATAGAGCAATTATAAATATATATGAACCCAAAACCAGAGCACCTAAGTATAAAGAAAAGGTCTTAAAGAAAAATAAATGACATCAATACAATAATAGCAGGAGACAGCAATATTCTACTTTGAATAATGGGTAGAGAATCCAGACAGAATATCACTAACAAACCAATGGACTTGATGCCAGGCGTGGTGGTGCACACCTATAATCCCAGCACAGAGAGGCTGAGGCAGGAGGATTGCCTCAAGTTTGAGGCCAGCATAGGCTACACAGTGAGTTCAAACCCAGTCCAAATTACAGAGCAAGATCATTTTAGAAAAGAAAAAGGAAAAAAAAGAACCAATTGACTTGAGCAACATTTTAGACCAAATGGACTTAATAGATATATACAAAACTTTTCACCCCACACTAGACAAATATACATTCTTCCTAACCACACATGGAATACTTTCCAAGAGAGATCACATGTTAAGTCACGAAGTCAGCCTTACTAAATTTGACAAGACTGATAATACCAAGCACCTTTTCCAACCACAGTAGAATAAAACTAGAAATCAGTAATAGCAGAAAAACTTGAAAATTCACAAATACATGTGAACAAAACAACACATTCTTGAAAGATTATTGAATCATGCTTTTGGCATGAAGTGGCAAAATAATTGGTAAAACTTTTACCTGCAAAAACCTTGCATCTTGGGATTGGGGATTTAGCTCAGTGGTAGAGCACTTGCCTAGTAAGTGTGAGGCCCTGAGTTTGATCCCTGCTACCCCAAAAACAAACAAACAAAAAACCGTGCACCTTGCAATCAAGTAGGGTCACGTTCCTAACTTACCAAAAAAGGAGGAGAAGTGATCTTTGCCATCACTTTCTCTTCATTTATTGTGCTCGCTTAGGCAGCACATATACTTTCCCCTTGTTTATCTGCCTTCTACCTTCACAGCTCTGAAAGCCATGTGTTTAAAATAGAGCCTCTACAACATGGGAGGAATCCAAATGTCCGAGTTTTTGCTTAGAGTAGAGACAAAAATAACAGTTGTTGCCAGTTTGTTTTTTTTAATTTATTTGAAAGGTAAATAAACCGTATTAGAAACATATATTAGGCTTTTTGTTACAGCACATACTTTGATACCAATGCCGTGATGCTCATTTGTAAAAAGGAAGTAATTAATTTCTGCTCATCAACATAGTTATTAGTAAAGTCAGAGAAAATTACTTTGGTGGAAGCACCTTGACAATAAGCATTTCACCTCAAAGTTATTACGGAGGGCACAGGGCTAAACGCATTTTGAAAGAGTCTCAGAAGCTTAGTGCTGAATGCCAGCTTGCCATTTCTAAGGTTTGCAGCCTTAAATAAGTTGATTTTTGATTATGAAGCTGCCTCAGTCTCACGTATAAGTTGGGCAGGACTTGCCCTACTTTGTAAGGTTGTCATGCCAATATTATAACACATACAATAATACACTTAGGACAAAGTCAGGAATTTAGTAAAGCGCTCAAGTGATTCTCTTTCATTATCCTATCCTAATTTCAGAGTATTAAATGAACCTTAGAAAAGTAGCAGTTTATATTTGTATGTTAGACTTCTCTTAAGAAGAGAACATTTAATAAAAGATTCCAATCACTGACACCAATGTACATTAAAAAACATGATACAAGCACAGATTAATGGGACCAGGGCAAGATAAAGAACCGATCTTTCCAGCACATCTCAGTGAAAGTCTCTCAGGGCATTATTTCCCTTTTATCTCTTGATTCCTCTGCTCCTCCTCAGTCTCATCCTCCCTTGCAAAGCACTGAGAGCCTAAAAGACAGTCACAAAATAGATAATGGATCAGATATTCCTTTGTCAGCTGACATTTCCTTATTACATTCCCCCAACTTGCACAAAAAGGAGATCTTGCTCCTTTCTAAAGTTGCTCTCGTGTTATTAGGCTAAGTATTCTGGTAGACGAAATTGATAATGATAGCAATACTTTATGTTTGCTAAGCATTTTATGAAGTTCAAAGCATTCCGACATCCATTTTCTCATTATATGGAAAGAACTATGATCAAGTAATGCCCACTCGAAGTAAAGCCTTGCAGCTGTGAATTTCATGGGCCACAAAGAGATTACGATGGTTTTGTTAGTCCCCCCGCTAGACATCTGAAATAGTTTACATTCCAGGTCCTTACACACAGTTTCTTGTTGAATAATTGTGCCTCGCTGATGAATTGTTATCTGAACCAAAAGCCTTATGCATAAAGAAACGACAGATGCCTGTGAATAATGCCAAAGCCAAATGCTTAATAAAATAGCATTATACAGCAAATAATTAATTTCCCAGTTCTTTTTGAAAACTTGCTGTCTCTCTGGGCACATGTGCATCAAAAATGGATCCAACAAGCTCAAACCTCACATATAAAGTTGGTTATTCAGATACAAAGAGAATAAAATTACTAAAGTTCTTTGTGATGAAACAATGGATAAGACAGATTCAAGTCCTAAAAGCAGGTGTGAAAATCACTGAATGTTACCCAGTGAAGTGCCAACAATAGTTGCTGTTAACAAGGCAGCAAGTTTGATGCACCAAGCAAATGGCCAGATTCTATACTCTGCCCACCTCAGACACACCCGCAGTGCCCTTCTTAATGCAGAAGCTCATCTTCCAAAGTCATTGGCATCACTTTGCCTGCTATGTCTTCTTTCTCACAGAATAAGGCAAAAATTTGCCTATATAAGATTAAACAGCACTGATCAAAGGACAGAACAATACTTTTGCCTGCCTGTCTGACAGCATGATTTTAACTAGCAGCACTTTACTTTCCCATGGCCTCATGGAAAGTCCGAACTCACAGAAAATTAGTCATCACCAGTGCCAGCCCTCAACTGATACTCATGCATGAAGAGGTTAAGGATACATTCCAAGATCTCTACTTTTTAAAACAAAAATTTAAATTCTCTTTGGCCTATAAACTGACCTAGAAAAGTTACTATTGCAAAAGTAGCCTAATTGGACTGTAGCATAGTTTCTGAACAAGTCTAAAGTTTGTACTACAACAAAGTTGCCACCAGGAGCTCAGGAGTGGGGATCTGGTCTTGGTTTGGTCAGCAGCTTTCTCTGCTAAGCCTCAAATCACTTATTCTCTCCTGAGTCTTAATTTCCTTATGTGGCTCATGCTTTTCTTGCCTGTATAACAGACTTATTCTAAGAATTAAATGAGATAAAAAATATATATTACAGTCAGAAGTGATACATGAACAAAAGGTATGATTGTCGCTATGTTTTATTCAAAGCCAAAAGAATAATTACAAAAACACATGGGTATTCCTGAATAGTTGCACATTATCTCAACTCTTTCTTAACATCTCCTCTTAAGTAATGTCATTTAATTTTTCTCCATAATAATGTTAATGCACATTATTAATTTATATTCATAGACTCAATATTTCAGTACAGGAATCACATACTCCTCAAAAATGCATTAATGTCGGGGTTGGGGATTTAGCTCAGTGGTCAGAGTGCTTGCCTAGCAAGTGTAAGGTCCTGAGTTCAATCCCCAGTACCAAAAAAAGAAAAAGAAAAAAAAGCATTAATAGCATTAATGTTGATAAATCTCTGAAGTACAATATGCTGTATTCAGATTGTCCATTTGTAAAACAAGTTCTCATATGCTCACAAAACTATTGGCCAGCTATAATGTTTAGGTTGCAATGAAAGAATATGTCTACATGAGCTGCCATAAAACTACCCCAGCAATGAAGTTCAGCATGCTGACCCATGGCTGTCCACAGCACGGAGCAACCACAGTGAGCCACCAAAAGTGCGAGCTAGAAAAGGTCTGAACGCATCTTGTCTCTGTACGTGTAGACCGAGGATGGGAAGGCCTGAGGGAACATATGGTACTTCATAAAGAGGATTTTTTTAAATGTATATTTTATTTCTCTATATGCTTTATTTTTTCCTAACCCATAAGGGTAAAATTCTTGTTCTAGTCTTTTTTCTTTCTCTCTTTTCCCAAAGATCTATTTTTGTAACTTTTATGAGACAACCGAGCTGTGTATTTTCATAATCCTAAACTGGCAAAATGATTTGATATATGCATATGTATAATAAAGTTCTAGTAAAATAATATATATTATTTCCATATTCCCCAAAGTTTTTCTTATTGCACCAATGGGAATTTCTCATTTTTGTAATTTCGAGTCATAAAAATAAGCAGAAGTAATCACTGCTCCCATTAAATTAAAACTTACCTTGCAGGAAAGTGATATGGGAAAGGGCCATTAAAAGGATTCTGGTAGAATGATAATGTTTCCTGCTGTTGTTAGTAGTTACAGGGATTTGTTCATTTTGTGATCATTCACCAAGCTATACATAAAGCATAACTTTTCTGTATGTATATCAATAAAAATATTATTAAAAATAATTGTACAGAAAATAAGAATACAGAAAACTAATATATTAATCACTAGCCTAACCCCATGTGCGTGAGATTTCCAAATTTTCACAGATAAAATGTAGAAATAATCAGAGATGTATTTGCTTCTCCTTTTACAATATTTTTACTAATGTGTATAAAGTTTCTACATAAAGTACCAAATAAAGCATATCAATATTGGAAACAAACGTGAAATCTACACATGTAAAATCATTTTGGAAACTTGTCATTAAAGTTCTAACTTAATGCTATCATTATCATCTTTGCCATACACTGCATACAAAATTTTGTGACTAGAGAAACACCTCTGTATCCCACAGGTTATAAGAAAGAATAATTACCACCTTCTCCAGATAAAGAAAATACTACAAATAGAAAGGGGGTGGTGGTGCTGGGATTTAGCTCAGTGGTTAGAGTTTGAGCCCCAGCACCAAAAAAAAAAAAAAAAAAAAAAAAAAAAAAAAAAAAAAAAAAAAAAAAAAAAAAAAAAAAAAAAAAAAAAAAAAAAAAAAAAAAAAAAAAAGAAAAAAAGAAAAGAAAGAAATAGAAGATAAGGGACATCAAACTCAAATCAGATGGTAAAGGAAAGCTTGCTAGAGTAGGCAGCCCTTGAACAAAGTCCTAAAATGCAGGAAGGGCGAGAGTATTCTAGACAAATAAGGAAAAAAAATGTATTTCTCACACTCAGTAGGAAAAATTTCTTGCTAGATTTTAGAGATAAAAACGAGTATCTCAGTAAAATCAGAATGTAAGACTGAGCAGTGCTATGGATAGAAAACTTGGAAAAGGATAAAAAGAAAAAGGAAAAGATATGAAACTATTTATGACATATTCTTGGCCATCTGGCTAAGTGGGAGATATGAATATCATATTTCTTACATATTTTAAAGGAAAAAAGGAAACGAAAACTTAGGTTTACTGAATATCCACTCTGTAGCTACCAAATTATGTTAAGTGTATGCACATATGCTGTCTCAGGGTATGATAATTATAGGAGGTTTTTAATAGCTCTTAGATATCGCACAAAGCCCTTATTTGCTAAATCTGGCAAATTTTGGTGTACCCTGATAAAAATCCTGCTTGAGAAATTAGAAGGAAGAATTTAAAAACCTGCATTTTGAACCCAGTTCTCGTCAACAAAGAGAAATCATCTAATGAAGCAAAAGCAGTAAGAATTTTGGGAAAAATCCAAAATCTTGTCTTTGATCTTGTTATATGCTGGAACAAGAAAGCTAAATGTAGCCAGAGTTGTATTCTAAATATAATCAGACTTGTAATTGGACAGTACTGTGTAAACTTTTTAAACAAGAAGACTTCTTTTTCATATCAAATGTATGTTTTACAGTCTTCTAGATGGTAGTTATATCAGTTAATTTGAAAAGTAGCGAAAGGCCAGGAAAAGGCAAAAGAAGTGAACAAACATTGCTATGATGAAAGTGCATGTGACTTAGGATCTGCTTGAAAAAATGTATCCGATAAAGTAATTAGGAATGCAGAGTAATTTAAATATCAGCCTAGAAGTTTTTCTCATTTGAAGAAATATTATCAGTAAAATCCAATTTAATATGTCTTCAGGATAATCTTATTAGCATTATTTTATAAAGTATTAACAAAGTGATGTAAATAAAATGCACATTTATGAAACCTACTCTTGTAGAATGACATACAAGATTGAATGCCTGCTCTTACCAGCAGTAAGTGAATAATTTCCCACTTATGGGAAGTGCATACATCTTTGAGGCTAGCCTGGAGTCATTTGGTGGGTTACCTTTCCAACTGCTAAACAGCTACTAGCTTCAAAGAGTTAATGAACCCCTTTAAAAAAGCAAGTGATTTACTTCCTTCTCATCAGTAGAGTCAAGTCAGTCTGTTCATTAATCCTCTTACCATTCAAGTGAGCCAAGAAATAGAAACAATATAATGCCAGCTACATGACTGGGACACTGAAGTCCAGAGGGCTTCTCTGGCACAAGGCCACAGCTGTTACATGCAGAGTTATGTGCAGAGCTGTGACAAAACTCCTCAGTTCCTGCATCCTGTGCTCAGTCCCCTGAGCAATCTCACTGATCCGCTATGGGTTGGCTTCAGTAGATCTGCAAATGTGCTCATGAAAATAAGCACAGCTCAAGTGAAAAATAAAAGTCCTGGGATATGGATTTCTCTCTGAAAATCTAATTTTACTGTGAAAAATTATTTTATAAATGAATAATAAAGATTGACTCAAAATTTATTTATATCCAGAAGATTTTCAGTATCTAAAATGACTGACTGAAGTTCAATAAATTAGTTCCATGCTAAAATGAGGAATCCTTTCCATGTAACATTAGAAGTCTCAAATATACTTTGAATCAAGGGGCCAAAGATATCAACCAGCATCTGGGTTAGATGACACACAATTAATCTAAGTTCAAATGGAATGACTATTTCTTCATTTCTACAGATCACCTTGTTGAACAGTCATATTAGCTGAAACATTTATCCAACAATCATTTAACAATGATTTGGTGCCCCAGCGTGTTGGTATTAGTGTATGTGAACAACGCAAACAAGTTCCTGCCCTCATGAAGTTTATGACCTAATGGGAGAGACAGTGTAATATGCACTCAAGTAGGTAATGCATGTAGACGACACCCAGTGATAATGAGATGTATGGTGGATTATTACAAATCTTCCACCATGATGGGGAAGAAGTGGAGGAGAAGGCCATCAGGTAAGATTTCCCTGAGGAAGACTAGGTAGCTAGGGTAGAGCTACCTGGGCAAAGAGTGATGGGGAAATACATGAGCAGCTACAGGAGCATATTCCATATTGACATTCCCCACAAATATCTCCCACTGTTAATTCACCTTGTGTGATAAATGCTGTGATTACATTATTTCATTATTAATTTACTTGGGGTTATCACAGTGTTCAGGATTTGGTCATCCATTACCCTTTTTAGTTCTATTTGATCCTCACAACAACTCTATCACTTATGTACAATTAAACTATTGTGCTCATTTTTCATATGAGAACCTTAAGCCTGAGATGAAAGGTCTTGCTCAGTGCCACATGACTGGGAAACTGGGAAGCCTCAGATGGAAACCAGATCTTCTGACTCCTGATCCAGGACAAGTGGAGAGAGACTTGGATCTGAGCTACACACATGACATTAGAGAAAAGGGAGAAGCTCTGTGGTGACTTTCACAGGCAATCAACACTTACAATTGAAGCAAAACTCAATTAGAACTTGAGTTGAATGAATTAGCATAATATATTCCCCCAAAGCACTTGCAAGTATATACTATTTTAATGGAGGACTCATGTTTATCAGAATGTAATCACTAGACTTCTCCAATTCAGATTAAATGTTTTACTCATGGAGCTCATAATTTGTAAAGTGTGGCTTTGTCTATAGCTCTACCCATTGTCACGAGATGACTGGGCAAAATAAACCACACTCTAGCATAGCTTGAACACAAAACACACAGGAGCTGTTGGTGAATACATCAGGGTGCAGATACCATATTTAAAGCTTATTTTAACTGGTATGTACAAACAGGAATATATGTGCTTTTCCTTTTACACCTAAAACAATTCTATTTACATTTAAATTCCTAATTAAAGCTTGCCAACAACTTAGCAACAAATGTTTTTCACCAATACTAATTGCTACATGGCTAGAGATAGCTAGCACTGGATGAGGTGCTCCAATCCAACATACAAAACGGAGCCCTAGAAGAGAAAATTATCTTTTTACATTGGCTCTTCTCTTCACTGCATGATGAATTTTTAAATACCACATGAAAGATCACCACACTATCATTGTATACTGAAATTATACCTTGTCACTTTCAATATGAAATAAAATCCCACTTTTTTCTGGTTGGCTATGGTTTGGTATCTCTTCTTTATATTCAGTAGCTAAGATTACTAGCTACTAGCTAAGACTTGATAGCTCTATATTTCTTGGAATCTGACCTGTAAGCCTCTCAAGGCTGTTCTATATTCTTATATACTTGACTTTCGGTCAACACAGTTCTGTCCTGCCAAGAGTCTGAGGGTAACAACAATCTGCAAAGCTGTGTTAGACCTTGAGAGGAGTCAATGCAGCTATCATGTGCAGCTACTCTATGTGTGTGGAAGGAAACACTGTCCACATCAGGAACGAAGACATAACACACTGAACATAAGAGCATCTTTCTTTTCACCCTCCTTCCCCTCTAATCTGATATAATCATTTTAATCTATCTTCTTTACTAAATTAAATTTTACTTGGAACAGGGTTATTTTTGGTAGATAATTAGGTAACTCGTATTTTCAAATACACATCATTGGAAAGCATACTGATTGTACCAACTAAGCAGTAAATTTCAAACTATACAAAGAGCAACAACAGATTTTGAAATATTCAGTTATAAATAAAGGTGAATTTTTTTGGTCAAAACATTACATTGATCTCTAAGAACAAACCCAGATCATATGTCCAGTACTATTTACATGTACTTTGTTTTTTTGGTTTTTTTTGTTTTTTTTTTTTACATGTACTTTGTTACAACTATAAAGAAAACAAATTTTGGTACAAGTGTATTTTCTCTGAGCTATATGTCTTTTGGGTACATGAATCTCATGAATGGAGAGAAACTGATAAAAGAGACATGATTAAAATAAGCAGACTATGTTTTTAAACATAATTTAAAGGGGCCTAAAGTTATCTAATTTTCTAAATATCACGTGGACATTATGGAAAGTTCTTGGCTTTTTCAAAACACTTGTATCACTCCAAAAGCATCTATTTTTGCAAAATTACTACCATTCTTTGTATATATAAATTGTGTTTCCAAATCCTTTATCTGAAATCAGAGTTCCTGTGGACAGTAAGTAACAGTTAAGTAGTTAAGTTGTGGGCTACTTGAGGTTAAAGTCTACAATTTTTTTCAGTTGTTTAAATAAGTAAGTGAACTGATGGAGGACTGTAGATTCTGGGCAATATCATGACCCGGGCAGGCACTCTGTATGCTGATTCACCTCTAAGTTTTCAGCATTCCGCACTGCATGGCATACAGTAGTCCCACAATAAGTTTTGTCAGATTGGCTCTTTGATTCTCTCTTCTCACAAAGTGGCATAAGAGCTCTTGAATAACCTTTTCTGTAAGATGGGGTATTGAAGCATACCATGTGTGTGAAAATTTTAAGACCAATTTGAAAATGGCTCTTAGCAGGTGCATTCTCGAATATCCTCCCCATTACGAGTCGGCAAAATACCAATTCAGTTGATGGGAAGAATGGATGTGGCTCTATAAATTATCATACTTGGAGAATCAGCCTATTTGTTAGAGGTCTGCTTTCTAAACAATGGTGAATCTTTGAACATATGCCAGAAGAGCTCTTAACAGGAGAAACACAACAGGGAAATTTCCTTATTCAATATAATCCCTTTTTAAATGAATCTACATGTGGAGCTGCTGCTCTGTCAGTGGCCATCAGCTGGCCTTTTCTTTTCCACACTTTTCTTTCAATTTCAACCCATTGGTTTAGATTTTTCTGCTTTCCTTGAGTCTACATAGGATGTGTGACAAGCTACTGTCCAAAAAAAAGCAGAAAAGCAAAAGAGAGGAAAACAGCAACACACAAGGGGTAGGAGAAAAAGCAACAGGCCAACAGAGGAGGATTTAC
>PVJO010019510.1:0-34098 GCA_004026905.1 Hystrix cristata
GAAACACATTGTCGTGGTTGTAAAGATGCAGATGTTACTTAGCAAAGTGGCTTGGTGTCCACTGGCTGTGACACTTGCTTCTTGGACTTGCTTCTCAGACAGAGAAGTACAGTACAGGCTTCACTGTCCCTCAGATTTATTAGGGAAATACAGATCTTGAGCTTCCTCCTCAAAGATTCTGATTCACTATGAGGATAGTCTTCTATGATCCCAGGAATCTGTGTGTTTGACAAGCCCCCTTGGTGATTCTCATGCCCAAAATTTTGAAACCGCCGTTGGAGAAATTTAGGGATCGGAGCTAACTTTTTAATTCTAGAAATTCAATTTTTTCAGAAGACCCAGAGATGCTCACATTCATGATAACTAAATTCCTAAGATACTTAAAAACTAGAATGCTGATCTATTTATAGTGAGTACTATAGCCAAGCACAGTGGTGCACTCCTATAATTCTAACACTCTGGGACTCTGAGGCAGGAGGATAACAACTTAAAGCCTGGGCAACTTAGCGATACAGCAAGACTCTGTCTCAAATGAAAAATACAAGAAGGCCCAAAGATGTAGCTCAGTGTGAAGGCTGAGTTCAATTCCAGGTATGAGGGGGGGAAATCTCTGTAGGAAAATCTACGTGGGAAGCTACGTTACAGCTAAAGGTTGTTTGGTCACCTTGGAATCACAGCAGTGGGGTCAGTTGGATGACCTTGACTAATGAATGGCCTCAAGTTAGTCATCTCCACTGTAGACTTTCAAGGGTCTCTGCCCAAGGCCAGGCTGAGGACACACTAACAAATTCCTGCTCTTGGTCTCTCCTTATTTTAGATTTCTAGTAATACATTCTTCAGGTAAGATTAAGCAAAATGGACAAGGTTACCGATCACTAATGTAAACTTTAGTGTAAGGAACACTAATGTAGACACTAAAATATGTATATACTCGTCTTGCCTTAAATAGAGTTCAGGTGCTCCCAGAACTACCTACCTAGTTACAGAATATTGTTTAGGGTTAGAGTTTTCTACAAATAAATATAAGCTTCATGATGGCAAGACCTTGACTTCTTATTTCCTACTTTATCCTAAGTGCTTAAAATATTACCTGACATAAAAGATTAGTCATACATGTATTTGGTTTGGTTTGTTTGTTTCTGTTTTTTGAGGCAGGAGCTATGTTGCTCCATTCTTCCAGATAGTCTGGAACTCCTGGGCCCAAGTGACCCGCCTCAGCCTCCCAAGTGCTGGAACAGCAGGAACTGGCCTCCATGCTAGCTTTATATTTGGAATAAATGAATGATAAGTCACATGTATCACATGACCTTTTGTCACTTTTATTCTCAGAGGAAAATCTAATGGCAAGGTCTGGTGCTACACCACTACCGCCTCCTATGGATTCATCACACACCAACAAAATGCCTAAAGCAAAATCAGTTGCTTTTCTTTAATTTTTTGTGATTTTGGTGTTTCATGTTGTCAGAATCTGTTTGTATTTTCAGCATCAATTTCTGAGGAGTATGTGTTTTGTGAGTTCTCAACTGGTTTTTTAAAAAAATAGGAAATATCTGCTTACTGAAAATAAAATAAAGAGAAAGGGATACAACTAAATATGGTTTCTTTGAATATTTGTGATGGGCAACTGAATCCAAGAACTTTTTCCTTGACTTATTAAGTGAATGTCACCAAATACTCCCTGCACTTTCTTCCCAGCAAATGTGAGGAAGTTCTTTAGCTTCTGAGCTGAAGAAATGTTCACGGATATTGTGAAACTTCGACTAATTAAAAATGAGATGCAGCCAGCTAAGCTCCAGTCATTTTTAATTTACAATATTGCTTTGCTTCTGAGGCAAATGTGGACAAGTCACAACTTCTTTTGATGCCTGAGGGACTGAAAAAATTAAATCAGCAGGATTGGCTATTGATGTTTTCTAGCAAATGTTTTGAAATCTCTGCCGTTCATCCATATTGTAGGAAAATAGGATTGCTGTGTGAGCCTTCAAAGATATTAATTCCTTTAATAAATCCCTCCTTGTCTGTGGAAAACTTCCAGTGGCCAGGATTCTGTAGCAATCCCTCTGTCAGGGGAAATGTTGCCTGCAGGCAGACTCCCACTTTTTCCTGGTCTCATCACTCTTGATCTGAAACTGGGTCTAACCAACATTACGAAGGATTAAATATACCTTCTGTTCAGCCTCTTCTCATAAGACTTCTTTATTATATTCTTTGCAAGGCAAATTTCATGACAGGCTGTTTGGCTTCCTGGTGATCAGCACTTAATGAGATAAAGCACACGCATAAGCAGTGACTGGCCCAGTTCTGTACTTTGATCCCTGCCCCGCCAGCCAATGTGAAAAAAGACGGAGGGCTTGAGATCCTTAAAATAGAGTGAATATTTCCCGTGCAGTAAACCCATCCAAGCGTCATTCAATAAAAGGTATGATGATCGAGGATAGGAAGGTAAATCACAAATGCAGAGCTGAGGTCATCCATGCCTGAAAGGTGTACCTGCATGTGGGAGGGTTACTGTGAAGAGTCTGTGGACAGCATCTCTCTCTTGAACACTTTCCACCAGAATGATGGTACAAAGGCAGCAGAAAGGAGAGGATCTTTAACCAAACTACAGCTGGCCCTCTCGAGGGCAGCATTATGTCACAGAGCTTCTTTTGTGACGAGAAAGCATTTATGTCATGGTTTAAATTGTTGTTCTGAGAGTTTCTCTTTGAAATTCCCCCTTCAGGAGTAAATATCAGTATGCTTGAGCGAGGGTGGGGGTGGGAGTGTGTGTGTATATATGGTTTTCTTTTTTGAAAAAGGAAAGATTAATAGACTGGCTTCTGTGGGAAAGAAATAAATAAGTGAACATCTTTCCCCTGGAGAATAAACTAAAGTGCGAGCATCGAGATCGCTTTTAACTAAAGAAATGCAGGTGACAGAAGAGGGAAAGCGGCTCGTGAAAAAGGCTGCGTTGGGAAGGTTTCCCAAGGGGAAACATTTGAGGGACATTTGAGGACGGTTTGAGAGCCCGCGAGACTCTCTGATGAAGAATCTTGAGCATTCTTGAATTAATGATTCACATTAGATGCATATTTGCCAGAAAGTTAAAAATCCTAAGTAGGCCAGCCCTACATAAATGAATGATGGCATCATACTACTAAAAGAACTATATATTTAGAGATATGTTTTATTGATCTATTTTTCCTATCAAGATCTAATGATAAAAAATTTGAGCTGGGGATATAGCTCAGTGGTAGAATAGCTGCCCAGCATGCACATGGCTCTGGGTTTGATCCCCAGCACTACATACACCTACAAAAAATATATAATAATGAAAAATTACACATTACATTAAATACTTTTAAAATTCTATCTTATATATATATATCTCGCTAGAACAAGATATACACACACTTATGTAATAACTGTATAATTAGAAAAGCTAATTCAGGTGTACATATTACTGCTGTCAAAGTTAATTATTTTGTTAACTCTAAACAGCATGTTCTGCCTTAATTGAAGCGAAATAAATTTTCATGAATGAAAATGTTAGAATTTCTCTGTAAGTTCTGTAAGTAAATTTTAATCTCATTATTCAAGAATAATTTTTACTAGGACTTCCATAATAGCTGTTGGCTCAATGTTTAAAAACATATCATGCTTCATAATCAAGCCTTAGAGAGCATTCTAGTGGCACTTATTTCTTTGCTACTTGCCCTCAGGGTTATTTATTCTCCAAGAAGGAGCATTCTGAGCACCTCTACCATTTAGAAAGGCGGTAGGTGAATCTAGCGTAGAGCCACGGCTGGGGGCTAAAAGCTGAGAGGAATACACAAATTACTGTCATCATGGGGAGCAATCTCGGTCACTACAGTAGAAAGAAACTAGACAACAAAGGTCGCAAAGTACTCCAGAAGCACTGAGTCACTACAGAAATTAGAGGCGCTTCATCAGTTAAAGTGCAGTGTGCTAAGAGCTAATGACTCGCCTCGTGTGCACAAGGCCCCAGTTCAATTCCCCAGCACCGGGGGAGAAGATAGTTAATGGCAGTGACATCAGCAAAATGGTGGAGTAGGAAGCTCTAAGCTCTCTTGTTCCCCCTCCTCCCGAGAAAAATACTGAAAAACAAGCAGAAACATTAAAACCAACTTTGCCAGAACTCAAAAATAAAGGTTTACAGCAACCAATTGAATGCTGAATCAAGACAAAGGCAACTTGAAAATAGTAGGAAAATTTGTGGCATTTTTCATTTGCTCTTTCCTTGCTTTCACTCAATGATGGCAGCGTTGAAATGGCAGCAGACTGTGTCCCTAGTGGGGGCCCTGGGCCCTGGTTCCAAAGAAAGGAGAGCAGATCGTACTTGCAAATTGTTGTGTAAGTCTATTCCAGCCACTGTGGGGGCTCCCTGAAAGATTGCTTCAAGGCACCTCTCTGTATCATGTAACTCAGAACTCAGGCCAGAAAAGCAACATTTAGGGATTTAGCTCGTTGGTAGAGTGCTTGCCTAGCAAGTGCAAGGCCTTGAGTTCAATTCCCAGCACCCCCTAAAAAAGTAGCAATGTGTCCAAAAGCTGTAAGAAGTTAAGCAAGGTGATGCATCCCTGTAGTCTCAACTACTCAGAAAGCTGAGGCAAGAGATTGCTTGAGCCCGAGAGTTTGAGGCCAGCCTGAACAACACAGCAAGACCATGCCTACCAAGAAAGAGACAGAGAGAGACAGAGAGAGAGCAGGGCATACTAACCACCCCCAGATACCTGGGGTGAAAGATTAAGGATATAAAAGACTACTTAAAGCCCAAGAGGAAAAGCTAGACAACATTCTTTGGGATATTAGGTTTCTGAAAAGCTCCTGAATATATGGAGAATCTACAGGGAAACTAGAAAGCTACACCCATGCCAGGATAAGACACATGCTCAGAAGCAACCTCAGAAGACCCTAAAATTTCACCCCAGGCTGATTCTGCACACCCCACAAGCCCACATAAGTGTTTCAGTGCCCTACCAAGAGCCACTGCCAAGGCCACAGAGAGCTGCTAGAGTGTTCACTTGTTTTCAAAGGCCATATTATTTTACTTTAGTTCATTTTTTAACTTTTTCAAGCTTCAGGGAAACCCCTGAAGGAACAGAGACTTCAGTGATAACAACACATGACAAGGAATACAGCCTTCAATAATTAAAATGAACAAATAAAAAACCTCAAACCCTGGAGAAGGAAGGAGGAGAATCTGATTTCTGGAGTCTAGAATCTGATTTCTAGAGCATCTAGATTCATAGACTCTGATTCAAGGGGAGTGGGCAAATCTGATTATAACACATTGTAATGTACATTTTTCAAAAAAATTACAAGATGTACAAAAAAAAACAAAAATCCAAGAAGTATGACCTATTTTAAGGAAAAAAATAAATTGATTTCAACCATCTCTAAAGGAGCCCAGACATAAAATTTACTAGACAAAAACTTTAAACTGTCTTAACTATGCTTAAATTGCTAAAAGAAAATATGAGTGAAGAACTAAAGGAAATAAGAAAAAATTATGTATACTAAAATTAAAATATCAAGAAAAATAGAAATTATACAAAAAAACCCATGTGATATTTAAGCTTGTGTGATTTACTTCACTTACCATTAGAGTATCATGGTGCATATTTATCTTTCTTTATGGTATAGTGAGTACTCTGTTGTGTGTAAATACTATATTTTCTTCTTTGTCCATTTATCTGTTGATGGACACAGAGGCTGCTTCCAAGATTTATCTATTCTGAGTTGTGCTGCTATAAACAGAGGTATGCACGGATCACCGTGATATGATTTCTTTAACTCTTTGTAGAAGACACCTAGAAGGGTACTAGGACAAATTGAACTTTTACTTCTAGTTTTTGGAGCAGTCTCCAAACTGGTTTCCATAGTGGCATAAGTATCACATGATTTCTCTGATACGAGAAGCCCAAATCATAAATAAAGAGCAAAATAAAAGATAGATAATAGGAAGCACAAAGATAGATCTTTCTCAAATGGGAAGGGAATCAAGAGATGGAGGGATGGGGAGGGGAGGAGAAAGGGATGAGAAAAGGAATTAAGGTGTGTTGTATGCATGTACCAACTCCACACAAGGAATGTAAACATTATATATTGCAAACATGTGCTAATAAATAAATAATTTTTTGAAAAATAAAATAAAAAAACAAATTCTGAAAGCTGAAAAATACAATAACTGAAATGAAAATTTCACTAGAGGGGTTCAATAGTAGTTTGAGCAGGGAGAAAAAGAATCAATAAATTTAGAAATACAATGATTCAAATTATCTCCCAGCACTCTGGGAGGCTGAGGCAGGAGAATCACAAGTTCAAGTCCACTCTTGACAACTCAATGACTTAGCAAAACCATCTTAAAACTTAAAATTAAGTCAGGCATGGTGGCACGCCTGTAATCCCAACACTCACCAAGCTGAGGCAGGAAGATTGCCACAAGTTCGAGGCCACTGGGCTACCTAGTGAGTTCAAGGTCAGCTCGAACCACGTAATGAGACCCTGTCTCAACCAAAAACCCAGATACAGATATATAGGTGAAAAATAGACAGATAGACAGACAGAAGGGCTAGGTACGCGGCTCAGTATAAAGGCCCTAGAGCAGTGATAGCAAACCTTTTAGAGACCGAGTGCCAAATCACAACCCAAAACCCGCTTATTTATCATAAAGTGCCAACACTGTAATTAAACCTGAATACTGAGGTTTTAGTTTAGAAGAAACAACTTTACATTAACATCTTTTGTCTTAAAAGAGAAACACAATTACACACATGAGATAGACTTGCCACCACTGCCCTAGATTCAATTTCCAATACTGCCAAAAAAAAAAAAAAAAAAAAAAAAAAAAAAAAAAAAAAAAAAAAAAAAAAAAAAAAAAAAAAAAAAAAAAAAAAAGATGAGGAAAACCAAATGGTGCCTAAGGAATTTATAGGACACTATCAAGTAGACCAGGAAGATTATTTGAATAAATTATGGCCAAAACATTCATAAATATGATGAAAGACAAAGGAAATGTCCAGGGTCAGATGGCTTTGCTGGTGAAGTCTATCAAATATTTTAAAAAGAATCAATACCAATTGTTTTTAAACTCTTCCAAAAAATTAAAGAGAAGGGTTACTTTTTCTTTCTTGCAGCACTTCAAACCCAGGGCCTCGCTCCTGTTGGGCAGACTATCCCCAGCTGCACCCCAGCTGCACTCGACCCTTTCAAACTCACCCTTAGAAGACATTATCTTGACACCTAAGCCACGTAAAGAGCCAGGCATGTGATACACACCTGCATTCTCAGCTAGTTGCTAGACAGAGGCAGGGTCAGTGAGACCCTGTCTCAAAATTTTAAAAAGTGCTAGAGAAAAAAATTACAGACCAAGACTTTATGAATGTAATGCAAGGAAGGGACCAAGAGATGGAGGAGGGGGAAGGGAGGAGAGGGAAGAAGGATGTAAAAAAAACTGAAACTTGCTATGTACATGTACCAACTCCCCACAATGGATTTGTCGTTGCTATGTACTGCAAACATGTACTAATAAAAATAAAAATTTTAAAAAGCTGGAGAAAAAAGAATGCAATGCAAAAATTCTCAACAAAATACTAACAAACTTATCCCACCAGTCAATTAAGTATACAACATAACCAAGTGGGATTTGTCCTAGGAATGTACGAACTGTTCAGTGTAAGAAAATCAATCAATGTTCTGCATCACACTAACAGAACGAAGGGGGAAACCCCGTGATTATCTCATTGCTGCAGAAAAGGCATTCAACAAAATCCAATGCCTTTTCGTGATTTAAAAAAAAAAAACAGAAATAGAAGAGAATTTTCTTGACATTATGGAGGGCATTTGAAAAATCTCTGGCTAACATTTATTGTAAAAGCCTGAAAACTTTCCCCACTACCATTCAACACTGTATTAGAAATCCTAGCCAGACCCAGCATGGTGTCAAAAGAATAAAATACTTACAAATAAGTTTAATCAACCAGATGAAAAGCAGCAACACTGAAAATTACAAAACATTGATGAAGGAAACTAAAGAAGACCCCCCCAAATGGGAAATAAAATGCAGGTGCTTGGGTAAAAAGACTTTTATTATTAAAATTTCAGTTATCCAAAAACTGGTCTACACAATTACTATCAAAACTTCAAGAGTGATTTTTGAAGAAATGGAAAAGCTGATCTTCACATTTATATGGAATTGCAAGGGACACTAAATTGCCAAAAAAAAAAAAATCTTAAAAACAAAGGACAAAATTGGAGGACTTACACATGCCAATTTCAATTTTTACTACAAAGCTACAGTGATCAAGACAGTGTGATACTGGCATGAGGATAAAGATGTAGATAGTGGACTAGAACTAGAACTGAGGTTCCAGAAATAAACTCTTATACTGATGGTCAACTGATTTTCAACAAGGGTTCCAAGACAACTGAATGGGGAAAAAATTGTCTTTTAAACAAATGGTGCTAGGTCAACTGGATGGCCATATGCAAATGAATGGGCTCCCTACCTCATACTTTATACAAAAATTAAAATGGATCAGGTTACAAAATGCCATCTATCCTATGACCTCAACTGCATAAAATTATATATGTATATATTCTAATATGGAAGAAGACATAGAAAAATAATTTCAAACCACTGGTTTGGTGTGAGAGGAGATACGATATTCTAAAATATTTTAATCTGTCATACTACAGTATTGTTCATGCAAAGAATAAAAATTATCTTAAAATGTTGAGCCAGGCATGGTAGTACATACCTGTAATCCTAGCTGGGAGGCTGAAGCAGGAAGATCGCTGCAAATTTGAGGTTAGCCTGGACTATATAGTGAGTTCAAGGCCTTCAAGTCCAGCCTGAACTATGCAAAAAAAAAAAAAAGAAAGAAAGAAAGAAAGAAAGAAATTCCAGTTACTGTGAGACAGTACAGAATAAAACAACTGTAAATGTTAGAGAGAAATAATGGCTAGTTGTAATGGGGCCTCAGAGAAACATATTTCCTTTAATGATAATTTAATCCTGAATTTATTATATAAGCATTATATAATAGCCTAAAAACACACACGAGGAGCCTGTAAAAGTAACAGTATGCCTGTGGTGCCTTCCTTCAAATTTTGGATTACTCAGCGTCTGGCTTCAGTGCCTAAGAGGGAGGTTATCAGGCCCGGCTCGAAAGTCTTTTGGAGTTAAGAGTAAGCGAGATCCAGGTCTGGGAAATGGAACCAAATAGCCCTAAAAGCCTGCAATTGTCAATGCCTGTGCTGCTTCCAAACAATTAGAGTTTAAAAGAGAATTTTAAAGGTAGGAAGTCTGTTGGCACATCAGTGTAGCAGAATAATTGCAAGCCAGTGTGGACCACAGACACAGCCTTAGATAAATGTCACTTGCCCTGGGCAAAACCCTAGCAGGTAAATTCATTTTCTGTGGAAGAGGAGACTTGAGATGGGAGGACGGACCACTTGGTGTGAGACACAGAGCGTGGAGAAGTGACCGGGAACCAGATTCCTCAGTCCAGGGCTTCTCCTAGGATCTGCTGAAAACTCTCTCAGTCTCCCCAGCTAAATAAATGAGGATCAGAATGCATCGGGGTCGCGAGAATTCACAGAATGTTTGATGGTTTGACTCCTGGGAAGCAACTAGGCTAGAAAATATCATTAACATCAAGTTGGGGGGATGTAAAGTCCACATAGTCCCAGTCAGAATGTGGGAATGAAGCGTTGCCTCTTCTTCCTACTGCTTGGTATTATGTTCCCACAAGACAGGGGATTGTTTTAATATTGTGACAGCCGCTGGGAAATCAGAGACTTGAATGCTGGGTGTTCCGATAACTTTTATGTGACAGGAGGGCAGCACCTCTGCTAAAGGGGTCGCCCGGCATTGGGGAGGGAGCAGCTGGGAAGAATCGTCTTATCTCTCAGGACACCTGAACATCAAGATAATCGCACCCGAACATCAAGATAATCGGAGGGTTCCCCTCCTTCCAGCCAGCGCGTGTGAAACCGACAAATGGGAGAGACGCGCATCACTTGAGCGGATAAAAAGAGACAGGCAGTGAAGTGTGAGGAGCAGGAGCAGCCCTTCCCAAGAGACTAATTTTGATGCTAGGCCTGATTCCCACACATACAATAAATTTCACTATCTTATCAACACAGTGGGGTTTTATTAAATCCCAACAGTGTGGTGGGGGAAGCGGATTCCCTTTTGTTTTCCTCTTGGATCTGTCATCAGCTTGGCAAAAGAGTCGTTTCTGCTGTCCTGACAGTAGAGTCCTGGGAACATCTACAAACACCAGTCAAGCCCTTTTTGGAAAGGGAAGCAGCTGTTATGGGAAGGCAAACTAAGTGAAAGCCTATGTGGAAATAGCACTTGGAAAGAATAGATTTTTACTGCCCTTCCCGAGGTCTAAAGTAATAATCACGGCCATACCTGAACTCCACAGAACATTGACAGTATTCAAAGTACTTTCTCAAGCATTATTTCATCTGGTCTTGAAAGTATTTCTTTTCAGTGTAACCCGTTGTGTGTTGTGTTACCTAATCTCTCAGAAGTTTGATTCCTGCCAACAAAGGCTCCTTCCCCCTGCAGCCTCGCCAGCATTTTTTATTATTTGATTTCTTGATGACAGCCATTCTTTCTGGGATGAGATGGAATCTCAGGGCTGTTTTAATTTGCATTTCTTTAACGGCCAGCAATGTTGAACATTTCTTCATGTATTTCGGCCATTTGGACTTCTGAGAAGTGTCTGTTCATTTGACTTGCCCATATTTTGATTAGGTCTTTTATTGGGCGGGGGTAGCAGCACAATTCATAATAGCTAAATCTTGGAAGCAGCATATATATCTATCAATAGATGAATGGATTAAAAAAATGCGGTATTCGGTACCCATGGAGCACTACTCTGCCACAAAGAAGGATAAACTTGAGTCATTTGTAGGAAAATGGACGCACCTTTAGATCATAATGTTAAGTGAAAAAATATCAGACACACAAATTTAAATATCATATGATTTGTCTTATATGCGAAACTCAAAATATAAATAAAAACAAAATAAGAGATATTATCCTATTAGATAAATAATTAGATAAATAATTATCTAATAGGAAATGGAGATAGATCTTATGCAAAAGAAAAGGGGACCAAGAGATAGAGGGAGGGGGAAGCAGGGGAGAGGACGAGAAGGAGATGAAAAAAGGAATTTAGATGTCGCGTATACGTATCAACTCCTGCAAGGAATGTAGTATTTATGTACTGCAAACATGCAGTTATAAAAAAAAAAGTCCAGTTCTCTCATCTGCAAAAAAAAGGGGTGGTGGATACCATGTACTTAAAAGAATTAAAGAATAGAAAAGAAAGAGTGTGGCATGAGGGATCCATGAGGCTATTTTCAGCCCTTTGCCACACCAGGTCATTCAGTTCCCAAAGAGCAGACCCGGGACCGGAAGCCAGGCCTGCCGCCTGCACCGCTGTGCACAGGAAAGCAGAGGGGACAGCCCCGCACTTGGCCTCTGTCCTGCACGCCGTGTGTTCCCATTCCCAGGTTCCCTGCGTGTGGGCTCCAACAGTAACTAGGACTGACAGAGGGAAGAGAAACTCATTCCGGTTCATCTGTCTTTCTGCCCCCGCCTTCCCAGAGCTTGGCCTGAAGTTTCCTTGATTCTGCTTTTGTTCAGAAACACTATATGAAAAAAAGAAAGCAAGAAAGAGAGAGAGGGAGAGAGAGAGAAATATTATATGAAATGAAAAACAGTTTCACATTCAGCTAGGCGTGGAAATGCATACCTGTAATTCCAGCACTCTGGGAGGCTGAGTCAGGAGGATCACAAGTTCGAGCCCAGCATGGGCAATTTAGCAACTTCTCAAGACCCTGTCTGAAAAAATAAAAAAGGGCTGGGGATGTAGCTCAGCGCGATGACCCTGAGTTCAATCCCTAATATGGCCAGAAAACATTCTTTTTCACATTAAACCCTCAACTAGAGAAATTATCTTTAAACAGTCATATAAAGAAAAAGACTGAAATAACCATTCTCATAATTGGAACTAGAACAAGTCACACTAAAACAAAAAATATTACTATTGATTGGGTTTTATTCTTAACACCAGTTAAGTAACTATGTTCCAAGTGTAAAATCTTCACTTGTTGATTCCTAAGATTAAAATCAATAAAACTGTCCATAATCTATACCTCTCAGGGTCCCACCTCCATAGCAGATCAGACAAGAGTAATTAGATTTCTGCCTGGCTAGCAGGAACAGAAAACTGTTTCATTTTGGATCAAAATCTTCTCAGTGGATTGAATTACGCTTTCTTTCTTTTACCTATCAACACTTAGCAATTGCTTCTGTGTTACATTTGGTTCAAACCATCAAAATGTTACCCTATAATTTTCAGTAGAAAGGATGCCAGAGTTTAAAGTTTGATTTTAAGTCTAGATTTTAGGATTATTCACCCAATTTCACTTTCTTCTAATGTTCTCTGCTTGTGATAATATCTACCCTGCCCATCCCCATGGAAAAAAAAAAAAAAAAAAAAAACTTGTACTCTGAAGCCTCAGTTCACTGAAAGCCAAATCATAATTATTGATTTAGAGTGCGGAATTAGCACCAGACAGGCAGTTATCTGCCTTTGCCCGATCTTTATTCAAATGAGACCGACAGTGGTGAACATACCATAATGACAGTAATTTCACCAAATGCTGTCTGAAACAAGACTATAGTTCTGCACAGCCTCACGTATTTTTATGTTAAATTAGGGACCCTAAACCACCTCCCATGAAGGGATTTGCTGTTTGTCCAAATGAGCTAATACTGTTGCCCATACCAGCTCTGCCTGCCGGTTCCTTCAACAGAAGACGAGTGGAAGTGTGGGATGCCCACCACCACCGCTGAGGCAGGAGGATCAAAAGTTCCAGGCCGGTCTGCGCAGCATAGTGAGACCCCATCTTAAAAAAGAAAGAGAAGAAGAAGAAACTTTTAAAAAGCAAATCACAATTCTGTCGACTGGGGAAAGAGGCACGAGTTTCAGGCCTTACCCTGCATCTTGAGAGACGATTGTACATCGCTATACCTGTACTTGGGGACCTGGGCACATAAGTAATGCCAGAAACAATAAACGAAAGGAAAAAAGCTTCCAGAATTTTTGAAAGGAGAAAAACTGGATGTGCCCTTGAGAAATCACCACGATTTTTGGAGGGACTTTCGGGTTATTAGCACATTGGTTATGGTAGAAAAATCCAACACGGATTGCCACCTCGGGGCACAAGGTCCTTTATTTAACCACAGCAAAGAAAGAGCTGTCGGCCCTTTGCTCGTCCCTGCACGTCAGACCCGTTCCAGAGCACGTCACCCCCACACAACCTGAGTTGCTAAGGGTGGTTTCCCTTCCTTTGAGAAAAACGTGATAAGAACAGAACTGAGCCCGGATTCGGGAGTTTGAGAATGGGTTTTCCCACGTCACCGCATTAGAGCCTCACAGCTCTGTGGAGTTGGTAGTGCAGATACCACTTTTACAAATGAGAGAGTGAGGATTCCGAGAGGCTGAGCAACTCGCCTAAGATCTCCCAGCCAGAGAGGTCGAGCACTGATTTACCACATTATGTCACATGGGTTCATGAAAATAAAACACTTCAGTGCACTGTGGTGTAAGACATGTGATTATCTGAACATTAACTATAGTCATACAGGGAGACATGGGCATTCGCTTTTACTGCTTTGGAGATTCCAAGAATTTTAGAAGTTATATGCCAGGAAACAAGACCTTCTTTAATGACTACCAATTCAGATTCTGGATGCAGTATTTTAACTCAAGAGTCTTTAAAGGCCTAAAATAGTTTACTTGGGTAGTTGACTGAAACATGGGCCTATAGATTGCCTGTATGATATGAACTAGAAATTCCAGGACTGCCTAGGTGTACTGTAGAGTAGAGCCTGGGTGTCCAACCTTTGGGCCTGCCTTGGCCACACAGAACGAAGAGAAATTGTCTTGGGCTGCGAATAAAATATACAGGAACTGGGAGGTGGCTCGGAGTGCTTGCCTAGCATAAGTGAGGCCCTGAGTTCAATCCCCACTACCAGAAATAAAAGAAAGTACGTATGGTGGTATTCATCACTGATCAATTCCAGTAAACATGATGCGTACCAAACAAGTTGTTTTGTTTGAAAAGACGGCAAGTCACAATGCAATTGACAAAAGTTCTAGCTTGCACATCAAGTACCAGGAAAAAATATTCACGTCAAAATTCATCAAATACCAAAATCAACAAGTTTCAAAGCAATCAAGTACCAAGGTATGACTGTAATATCATTAATATGTATAAGTTAAAAACTTCCTTTATTTTCAAATGTTATTAGACCATTAAAAAGAAGGCAGCATAAATACAAAACTAATGGGATAGTTGAACTTGTTGTTGTGACACTAGTGCATCGATGCGTAACTTGATGAAAGTAGTTGCGATTTGTAGTTTTTGAGGTAATCTGAGAAATTTTTTGTCCAGTCTTACTCTTTGTGTTCTTCATCCTTGACAACAGTTGTTTACAAAACGTAAGCACTGATAAAAAGCAATGACATGCTAAGGTGCAATTAAAAAGCAAGGAATATCTTTCTCTGGAAAGACGGGTCTCAGAGAGGTCTAGGGAAGAGACATGGTCAACTGATTCTTTAAATTGAATGCCTAAAACGCAACTGTATGCGTTCCAAACATTAATAAATAAGAACCACTTATTTTTCTAGTATTAGCAATATTGTATATGTAATTATAACAGTATCATGAGCAAAACATTATTTATACTTCCTGTACCACAGCTGCTAAAAAATTGTTCTAACTTACTGAATCATTTTATGAAATAACAAGCCCAAGTTTAGTAATTAAACAAGAAAACTAACACATCCCCTCAGTAACAATAAATGCCTGTCTTCGCAGGCACACCCCTCTGCGGGTAAGTTGAAATACTATTTTCGGTAATCCCTGCATTTTCCTTGCCAAGTAGACCCAGAGTTCCAGAAGGAAGCGAAAGAGGAGGCCCTTGAAGAAGGACGCTGCTGCAGTGTCCAAAATTTATACTGTAAATCTTTCTCCTACTCTTCTCCAAAAGGAAATGATTTGAGTTTTCAAAGCTTACTAGACATTAACTCTGAAGTAACACTTCTTCCGAGAGATTCAAAACATCATCAAAATCCACCAGGTATCAGAAAGCATTTACCAGGTCAGTAGCTATGTACCTGTCGCCAGAGTATGCGTTCATTTCTTGAGCAATGAAACCACATCTGACATAGCAGCTACAAATGGAGTCATCACCAGTTAAATTTATGATAATCTGTCGTTAGGATCATTCCTCAAAAACCATCTGTTTTCTGCCATCAAGCTACCAGGCAAACTGAGCTGTCCATCGTACATCGGGGTGATTTGACCCGTAAGCCATAAATCTGGGTGTGTGCGGCAGCACCCACCATCAAGTGGAATCGGCACATACGTGATCAGGCCCTGAGGGCGCTAGTTACGCGACAACGCGGCCCACACGGCTGCGGCCCGCCCTTGCCGCGCAGCCTCCTCTCTCGGCCAGCACCGCTGGTCTGGCGGGGAGTCCCGGAGACACCAGGCCCGACTAGGGATGGCTCTGCAGGGTGCACAGCAGCATCCACAGCGGGAAGGGCCCAACGCAGCGGCGTCCTGAGGACCGCGGTAAACGGACATCCCGCAAGAAGGGAGAGTGTTGAGCAGCGGAAAGAGCTGAGCATTCCCTCGACTATGTGTCTGTGTGGACGCGTGGACCGCAGCCGATGGCTGGCTCTGGTTAGGGACTTGGAAGGAACATGACTGGAAAAATTGGTGACAAGGAGGTCTCGAGAAGGGACATGTGGACTGATGTCTCCAAATGGGCAAAGCATGGAAAGATATTCGTGTCCCTCCAAATACTCACCAAAAGTTGACCTCGGAATCTGGCGGATGGATGTGGAAGGCCAAGCCAAAGAATGGATTCAAAGAGATCTCTAGACTGTGCTCCAAGTAAACCAGGAGAACGGTCAAAAGGCGAACACTCTCTGGATAGAAAAGCAGAAGAGTCCAGCTTTGGACAAATGTTTTGGCACTGGAATAACATACACGTAGCAATGTCAAATAGCCAGTTATCTGTAGATGGAGACCTGTAAGACACAAAATGGTCTTCGAAGCTGTGAGAGCTCGTAATGTTTCTTAGAAAGTAGCTGCCTATGCGGACCAAGATTTGAGTCTTGGAGAACCACAGATGCCCATCAGGTAGCAGACCACACAACAAGAAGCAGCAACTGAGAATCATAGTGTAAACATCCAAAGGGGGGGCTTGACATGGCGGCACATGCCTGTAATCCCAGCACGGAGGAGGCTGAGGCAGGAGGATCCCTGCAAGTTCTGAAGCCAGTCTGGGCTACACGATGGGTTCAAGGCCAGCCTTGAACTAGTGAGATCCTGTCACAAAAAAAAAAGTTTTTAATAAAAATAAAATAGAGAGTTACGCAGCAAGACTAAAGCCAAGTTCAAAAGGTTACATATTTATATTATTATTCCACTTATACAACATTCTCAATAAAATTACGGGCATGGTGAACACATTAGTGGTTGCGGGGAGTCAGAGAAAGATAAGGGATGGGCATTACTATATGTAGAAAATGTAAAAGATATTTGTGGTGATGGAACAACACTTTGTGTTCATTATGACAGTAGTAACTCAAACTTACACACATGATAAAATTGCATAAAACTCATCTAAAATGTACCACTAAAATAAAATTTTTTTAAAAATTGCATAAAACTGTGTACACACATGTAAAACTGGTGAAATCTCAATTTGTCTCAGTTTGTCTGTGTGTGTGTGTGTGTGTGTGTGTGTGTGTGTGTGTCCCACTGAGGATAAAACCACTGAACTACATCCCCAGGCCTTTTTTCTTCTTTTTAATTTTGAAGGGATCTTGCTAGGTTGCCCGGACTGGCCTTGAACTTGCAGTTCTCCTGCCTCAGCCTCCCAAGTAGCCAAGAACGCAGGCATGTGCAGCCACTCCCAAGTTAATTTCTTTGATAGAAGATAAAATTACATTATTTAACAAGTTAAACTTGGGGGAAACTTGGTGAGAGGTAGTGGGGCCCCCTCTATTTTTTGTAACTTCTTATGAATCTGTAATTATTTCAAAATAAAAAGAAGGAAAAAAGCCATGCTCCATCCCCACCCCTCCAAAAAAGGCTATTAGGTTTAGCCAGCAGCAGTTAGTTTTAGAGTATTTTCCATAAAGTGGTGAGGACAAAAGTCAAAAAACAAGAAAGGAATGGATGACAAATAGTGCCCTCTTCCAACTAAACACTAAGAACACACAGTGTTTTCTTAACATCGTAAGCCCTGCTGGCCCAAACAGAAAGGTGGGGCTGGGGTGCAGCTCAGTGGCAGAGCATTTGACCAGCATGCATGAGGCCTTGGGTTCGACCCCACCCAGCACCACACATAAAGAATCAGAAGGAAAAAGGGTTTTGAAATAAAGGGGAGGAGGAAGGAGCCCTTTTCAGGCTGTCGCAAGCAGAAGCAGAGTCTGCGAAGACGTCAGAGGCACTGTACCTTACTATCCGATTTGTTGGCCTTTAATTGCAAGAAGGATACAAACAGGAGACTCTGCCTTTTACTAACTCATTGGCCTCGAAGAGTTAGTTTTTCATCCAGGACTGAACAATCTGAAAGGTCAGGGCTGTTGGCTGTCAAGGACTTACTACTAGTCTGATTATTTTCATTGAGCAGAGCAGAATAACGTAAGTGCTAAGTCACCAGGGGTGTATTTGCAACTCAGTACGTGGGACCAAAGACATTCAACCCATTGCCTGCTCTATAAATAATCATGCCATGCAGATTCTGGTTAAGTTCAGAAATTTAACATATAAGGCAAAATGTTTCTATCTATCTCAGAAGGTACCCATAATTTCCTATTATAAATAATTAAATATAAGCAGATTTTATATCTAAAATCTGAATCACCTCTCCTCTCTCTGGCTCTTTTTCCATACGCTCCTTGAAGACATATCTGTCTACTGTGATCTACCTATCTATCTTTCTATCTCTCTATCCCTCTCTCTAGGTCTCCAAATCTAATCACAACCCATTCAAGAATGGTTTTCCTCCAACTTCATGAGCAAAAGCTTTTCTTTGCCTTTTGATAGCACCTATAACATTTCATGAAAAATGTATTTTTATTCCTAACTTGGGGACAAATCTTGGAAAGTCTTGTTCATCTATTTTGGTTTCATATAAATCGGGGCTAGTATCGCCAGAAAAAAAAATAGACTTAGAATTTTAGCACTGGAAGGAACCTTTAAAAATTATCTAACCACCTCCCCTAACTTTTTAACAAATCTAGAAACTGAGACGGAAGAAATTAAAGTAACTTAAATTTCATGAAAGCAATAAAGTTAGAGAGACAAGAAGTTTAATGGTTTTAGGTGCTGCTCTTAAAAGCTAGAATCTAGTCTTTATCCTTTTGCCAGTAAAGCCAAACAAACAAACAAACAAAAACCCTCAAAATTACTATACTACAATTATGACCGCCATTACTACCCCCACTTTGTCCTGGATCTGAAGAGGTATGTGAGTCAACTATAAAGAATAAGGACACTCTCAAAATGAAAATGACTGTTGTTTAAAGCAGTGGAAGTGCTTATTCATGTCGTGTACATGTATTGAATTATCATGCTGGACTCCATAAAGATGTACAAGTTTATCTTATTTATGTCTCAATAAAAATAATAAAAGTCAACTACATTTTTCAGTTCAACCACTTGACACTAAAGGAATCTGGTCATGTACCTTAAATAGTGTACATGTCAGTCTATCCACACGTAGCATTCTGTGGACACAACTCTTTTCAAACTGTCTAACAGCTACTTGTGAACTTGTCTATTCATCTAGAAACTAGAAACCATGTATTTTTCTTACCTTGTGCATTTATTTTTCCCTTTTTAGAGTGATTAGCTATTTCAAACATTCTGAAAAATACAGAGAATAATATAGGAAACACTTATCATTCAGCATTACTAAGTCTTTATATACTTTTCCCTTTTTTTCCCCCACAGTTTCACTGTGTTATCCAGGCTGCCCCTGAACTCCTGGATTCAAGTGATCCTCCCGCTTCAGCCTCCCAAGTAGCTGGGACTACAGGCATGCATCACTGTGTCCGGCTACCTTTACTTATTTCAGACTTTCTTTAATGAAATACTAGAAATATCATAGAAATCTCTTAAATTTGGTCCCCTCCCTCTCGCAGAGATAACCACTATATTGGATTTGGTGCTACATTGCTCCCCTACTTGTTTTTACTGTCTTACTACGTAAGTTTGTATCAATATAAATGCATTTATTGTTCCACATATCTTGTATTAATGATAGCAAACCTGAAACATCCTTCTGAAATTTGCTTTATTTTTTGACTTGCTCTGATGTTTTTAAGGCTTATCCAGGTTGGTATAATCATTTATGTATTAAAGCTGCTGGATAATATCCCATTGCATGAACCTATGATTGGTGAATATGTTGATCATTTCACTTTGTCACTATTAAAAACGAAGCTGCCGTGTATATTCCTCCACACGTCTTTGCACACCCGTGCTCGGCTTTCTTCAGGATGCAGTTCAAGTAGAACTGCTAACAACACTCACTGCCAAACTGATAATGAAGTATCAAACACTGACAAATCACCCTCTAAAATGATTAAATTTTTTTTCTCCATGTTTAAGTCTCCATTCTGTCTAGCGAACCTTTTTAAAATTTTAGCCAGTATGATGGGCGTGGATCAGACCGCTTTCACTTAAATTTCCCTCTTTACACATACTGGGCTCATATTAGGGTTCCTCTTCTGCCCATTTCCAGCTTTTGTTCTTTGCCACTTTCTCGCCGAGGTTGGTCCTAGCAGATCTTTCTATGCTTTACTGTTCGTCAGTTTCGCACATATTTTCTTCCAGGAAGACCTTGTCTTATTCATTTCTAGCAAACAGAAAAGTGCCTGAAAGAAATGGAAATGCGGAAAACTGTGCAGAATGTTTTCAAATTCAGAAAGAAAACGAAGAAAGGAGACAGCACTTTCACACAGCATTACTTAGAGAAGGTTCTACAACAGACTCAACGCGGCTAACCGAGTCATTTCAGCTCAAAATATCTGATTAATTGGTTTACTATCACGGCATGAGGACGTTGTTAGAGGTGGTGATGACGGTGGTGGCTTTCTGGTTTAGGCATTGTGTTTTTTATCTATCTGGGCAGCTATCTTTTTACCAAAAGTAGCTTTTTTTTTTTTTTCTTTTGCGATTTGTTACCAAGTCATCACAATTGAAAAAGCCTCATGACTAGGCGAATGAAAGTTATCTTGTGATCTCTTCTGACTGTTTTATCGCTGTTTTTCTTTATCCCCACCCCCATCTTTTTTGTATAGAAGGCACAATTACATAAAAGGTGCATATAGTACACATTGGCCTTCCTCAGGCATAGGAATTACTCTGGGCTAGTTCCATACAGGCAGTATTCTCTGAGTTCTTCTCTAGAGATGCCAATTAGAAGATTATCATCTTTTCTCTCTCCCTCTTTGCTATTAAATAGTCACACAAAGGCTGAGCTGACAAATTACTCCCTCCATGGTGCTCGACAAAGACAGACAATAGATCATCATCATTTACTATACTCAAATCCTATTAATCACAGATTAATGAGAACATGTCTAGTGGGGAAGAAATTACCAGAATGTGGGTCTATTGGCTTGTTACTCATGTAACATCTGCTCGGGCTTTACCTTTAGTGTCATGTCATCTTTTATCACATTGAAATAATGTTTGCTCCAGAAACATAATTAAGATAATGGAGCAGATTCAGAGCCCTTCCCTTAATAATTAAAGAACCGGGGTTGTATTTCTTAGTCCAGTGGCTTTTAAAAAACAAATTTCCCTCTGTTCTTGATTATTTCCTTTTCCTTTTCCTTTTGCTCATAATGAACTATCAAGTCTTGGAGGTCCCCCCAGCCCACAAACCATGTGATTAATCCTCATACCAAAAAGTAGGAAAAAGTCAGAGTTTGAGTTCCTTTTTCATGAGATAAAATTTATATAAACTGAGACAAAATACATATAAAATTCACCATTGTAACCATATTAAAATATACAGGTCAGTTAGTCCTGTTGGAACTTGAAATATCCTAAATTCAAATTAACACCCAGAATACCATTTAAGCTTTGAAATGAACACCACATACTATGTTTGCTTTCTTTGACTCTGTGTATAATGTGCTGGGTTTTTTTTTTAAATACCTGATTAATTTTATTTTTTAACCTGGATTTTTGCCAGTGGTTTTATTCTAAATTAACTTTCTGCATTACTTTAAAACATAGAAGTTGAAGTTTGGACTCAGAGTCAGCCTTTCCTGAGGCCTCCTCTTGTCCTCTTGTCCCAGTAGGGGCAGGACTGGGGGCAGAATGTTTTCAAAAATGGGGGGGGGGGGGGGGGGGAATGGCATCTGTAATCAGCTGATAAAGAGGGGAAATGAATCATAATTCATGATTATAAAACTGAAGAAAGTAATTGCTCACATTATTAAAACCCAGGCTCTGTATTCGTCCCTCTCGGAGGGCAACGATTAGAGCTCAGGGTTGGACAGACCGCGATCTCGGGCTTTGCAATTAAGCAGTGATTCAGCACCGCGGGAATCAAAACAGCTCCAAGACCAGGGCTGGCAAGCACCGGGCGAGGGGGGGGGGAGGATTGCAAAGAGCTTCTTAATTAAATTTTAATTATTGCTAATTAGAACTACTGTTTTTATATCCCCAACAAGGCAGACAAGAGTTGATCTTGCCTTTTTATTATTCCGCTAATTAGTTTCCCAAGGAGAGGTTGGGAAGGGCAGACTGCTTTGACAGTATGCACACTGGCAGCCAGCTCAGACCTGCAGGTAGAGCCCACCCCACACCTTGAGCTTTAGTGTCTGCGTAGCTCTCTTCTGGCTCCGACGGCCTCAGGGATTGAGTTGTCCCTCTCCTCTGCTGGAAGAAATCCACGACTTGGCTTTTCTGTTGTTTATCCTGTCTACCTTGTCTTCCTACAAGCTGCAAAGATTTTGCTTAATTATTAAAACAGCAAACCCACACACGTGGATGTACTCATGTAAATTTGATGCCTCTGTGAATTGCTGAATGTCAGAGATGATCTCTACCAGATTTGAATAACCAGATAAAAACATTAAAAATGATGCTCAGTTTTCTCTAGTTGTGAATTTAGCGCTTTGCAACAAGTAACAACAACCAAAGTCCCTACGCTGAAGAGCTAGCTCCCAAGGTCTATTAAATATCATTTAAGATTAAAAAAATGTTTCAGGTAAAACATGCTTGAGATTGCAAAGCAGAAATTCTAACTGTAAGTTGGAGGACATAATCCCAGAAGGTCCCCAAGACCTATTAGCATTATTAACCCTCTGCAAAATATGAATCCTATTTTATAAGTGCGTGCATTTCATAATTCTTCTCCCAAGATAATAAAGCTAAGAGTTCTGAGCTGGTGCAGCTCCCTGTGTTAATTATAATAAAATCCATCAAATGAAATTACATTTTTGGAATCAACTGCATTTGGCCAGGCAAACCCACATGCCTTGACAGCCTCCCTCTGCAGTTGGAGTCACATTAACACAAGTGTTGTTTCCTCACCTCTTCCAGACACGCGAGCCCTGTGATATGTTAATTCACACCAAATTCCAATCCTTTTCCTTGTCTTTATCTTCCCAACTCAATGATATGATGCGTCAACACCTTTCATACTGGGATGAAGAAATTGCTTAGACAGGATTTTATTTTTACTCACTTTAATTAAAATTACCAAACCTAGAAACAAAGAGTAAATAAATTAAATCTGCCTTTCAGTACGGTTCGCCATCTGCCCTATTAATAACATCCACTCTGATCTGAATTAGTCTAGAAGTCCCTGGGCCTCTCGGACTCTGATTAGTCAATTAGCCATATCTCACACGGGTGTGTGATGTGTTTTTTCAGGTCAGTAAGCGCCCTCACAACCTCAGATCAGCTGACATGCCAATAACGATGGATTTCTGAGACTCCCCATTAATACGTTGCTGCTGCCTGTAACTTATTTGATCCTTGAAAACTATCTAATGGGTATATATAGCTTTTCTCTTTAAAATGATAAGCAGTACACAATCATGTTTTTCTTTGTTGTATATTTTGTTATCTATAGAGCAGGTTATTGTTAAGCTCATTTTTTATAGGTGAAGAGAGTCCATTTGAAAATTACTCAACTCTCTTTGTAACTTTGTGTGTGTTTGGGTTTTGTTTTTCTTTTTGGCTTGTTTTTTCAGTCTGGGGATTGAACCTGGAATCTCACACCTGCTAGGTAAGCTCTCTACGGCTGAGCTACACCCCAGGCCTTCGTCATGTTCTTGTCACTTGTTCCACAATGACCTACATTAGTCAACAGGAATTGATTTTTGTTGTTGTTGTTGTTCTGGGAGTTGGGGGTGCTGGGTGCTGGGCGCTGGGAATGAAACGCGGGGCCTCATGCATGCTAAGCAAATGCTCCACCACTGAGCTACACCCCCAGCCCGGGAACTGTGGGTATTTTTGTTCGCTTTGGCTCTTGCAATCAAACCCAGACCCTCGCGTCGCTAGGGAAGGGCTCTTCCCCTGAACTATGTACCCAGCTGCTCCCCAGGAACCAGTTGTCAAAGGTACTTGGGCCGTTCCAAGCCTCTCTCGGTCACCACAGGAAAAGCCCCTAAGAGAATGGCAGTGAGACAGGGAATGAAAGGCTGCTGTGCTTTGGACCGTCCACATCCTCCCAAGTCCACCTACTGAAAGGCTTGGTCGCTGGCCTGTGGCACTTGCCGGAAGTGGTGGGGCCAGGCCTAGTGGAAGGGGATTAGGTCACTGGCAATGGGCTCTTGAAAGGGCTGTTGGAACTCTGTTCTCTCTATCCCTAGCTCTAGCTCTAGTTCTCTATCTCTATATATCTCTATCTCTCCCAGTGAGCCAAAACTAACCTTTCCTTTCATTAACTTTATTTTCTCGGGGACAGAAATAACAAACTAAAATAGGAGTCGGGAATGGTAGTACACACCTGGAATCCCAGCCACTCAAGAGGCTGAGGCAGGAGGATTGCAAGTTCAAGGCCCTCCTGAGTCAATTTAATGATACCTTTTCTCAACATAAAAATTTAAAAGGATGGGGGTATAGTTCAGCACAAAGGCTCTGAGTTCAATCCCCAGTGTCAAGAGACAGAGAGACACAGAGAGAAAGAGAGAGAGAGAGAGAGAGAGAGATAGGTTTTTAGGTTTTTTTGAGACAGTGTCTTGCTTTGTAGTGCAGGCTGGCCTTGAACTCACTATGTAGCCCAGGCTGGCCTCCAAATCACAGTGATCTTCCCACCTTGGCCTCCAGAGTGCTGGGATCGCAGACACACACCACCACACCTGGGTTAAAAACAGTTTTTTAAGGGCTGGGGACTTAGCTCAGTGGTTAGAGTGCTTGCCTTGCAAGCACAAGGCCCTGAGTTTGATCCCTGGCACCAAAACAAAAAACAAAAAAATAAAACATTTTTTAAAGATTGAGGCTGTAAGTCAGTGGTAGAGCACTTGCTTAGTATGCACAAGTCCCTGGGTTCAATCCCCAGTACAATAAATAAATCCAGGAGACTAATCTTTTGTAGGACAATAATTATGTGCCAAAAACCAAGGAGTCTGGTGGGCTCTGCGCCCCCGATCTCCCGTGCCCACTCCTGGCTGTCCAGAGGCACAGCCCCACCCTCCCCAAGGGATCCAAGGAGCAGGAACCCACCGACTCATCTCTTCTGGTCCTCTCGCCAGGCCGGTACCATGTGTGGGGCGTGTAAGGGGAGTGTGGGAGAAGACCCGCGTTCGCCGCGTTTCTCAAGGACAGTCCACCGCTACCTGAAATCCTCCTCCTTCCTTTTCCACCAACTCTAAATTTCCCAAGGGCTCAGGATTATGGAAATTGAAGCTGCAAAGTCTTGCGCAATGCCTCTGCTTTCTGCCCTATACAGACACAGAGCAGGCCGTGCACTTTAAAAATTTTTTTTAAATACATGTATATAAAAACAAGTTAATATTGCAAATTACTATCCACACCTCACAGCATACAATAAGAGTATCCCAAATAGATGAAAGCAGGGAGGGAGGGAGGGAAGAAGAAAAGAAAGAAAGAGAAGAAAGACGAAATAAGGAAAGAAAAACTAAAATAAAAGATTATTTTGTAGCCAGATGTGGTGGCAGATGTCTATGATCCCACCATTTGGAAAGCTGAGGCAGGAGGTTGCCAGGAGTTCGAGGTCAGCCCGGGCTACATAGTGAGTTCAAGGCCAGTCTCATTTCAAAAAACAAACAAACAAAAATGAAAACAAAAAAAGAATATTTCTTTATAACCTTAGAGTATGGAGGGGCCCTGTTAACTAGGATTTAAAAGTCTGAAGTCATTAAAGAAAATATTGATAAATTTAACCACATAAAATATTTTTAAATTCTACATGGCAAAAAAAATACTATGATATCAAAAAACAATTACAAATAGGGGTGAAATGTGTGTAAATCCACACGCAAATGGCAAATCTCTCTTATCTAAGTAAAAGGAGCCAGGTGGGTGGCCCATGCCTTTAATCCCAGCACTCTGGGAGGCTGAGGCAGGAGGATCACAAGTTTGATCCCATCCTGGGCAGTTTATCAAGACCCTGTCTCAAAATAAAACATTTTAAAAGGGCTCTGGGTGTAGCTCAGTGTGCAGGCCCTGGGTTCAATGTCCAGTGTCACCAAAAAGAAAAAGGGGGCGATGGGGAAGAGGGAAGGGAAAAGAGGGAGGGAAAGAGAAGAGGAGGGAAGGGAGAGGGAGGGAAAGAAAAGAGAAAAAACTCTACAGATAAGATGAGGGAGTAAATAAAATCATCACAGTGTAATTCCAAGAGACTCCCAACTATTTTACTATATTATCTGTACAGGATGGTGTATGATTACTGCCTGTAATATATTAGCCAAAAACTGAAAATATTTGTTTCATAAAAGAATTTTTTGTTGTTGTTATGTTATTTACACCACTGGATTTGATCCAAATAATTAGGGTCATCACAGTGTGCTCCTCCCGTTCCCGGGCCACAGGGCACAGTGAGAAAGCTGCAGCGCACGGGGCCAGGGCCGGACTCCGCGTCCCATTGACTTACCAGTTATGCAGGTTTAGGCTGCTTCTTCATCTTTCTCATGGGGATAATAATAACACCCACCTCACGGGGTAGTTCTGAGGATTAAGCCACTCAGTACCTACAGAAAGAAAGTGCCCAGTAAGCTTTACGTATCACACGCATGCACACACGACTATCCACAGCAGACTCCAACGGAGAACAAGAAAGCAGAAACTCTCTATAAGCCGCGCACCCACAAACACACTCAAAAACAAAAAACAAAGGTGTACCAAGCATAGTGGAGCACACCTGTAATCCCAGCACTCTGGAGGCTGAAGCAGGGGAATCACCGAGCGTTTGAGGCCAACCTGAACTACATAGTGAGACCCTGTTTCAAGAAAAAGAAGTCAAAGCTTCTCCAAAACAGTGTTTTCTTCTGAGAAGGCTCTCAGAGGGTGTTATCATTTTAGGGTATAGAGAGCAAACAAAGAGATTCAGATGCACTATGTGCAGAAGCACTCAATCCACAACATTAAAATGTTCTACCTGGGAGAAAATAACCTTTTCTTCACTTAACACAAAGAAAGTGCAGTCCAAGGAAATATTCTGTTAGTGGTGACACACAGAAGATACAGCGCTTCCCAGTAAGTGGGGCCAGCCAGTCAGATCAGAATTTGGGGAGTGGGCAGAATTCTCTGTTCAGAGAATAGTGAATTCTGAAGCTCTTTGGCAATTTATGTCTATTATTTTGCCTCATTTTTTTCCTCATCCACACATGAGACAGCAGTCTTTTCACAAAGTTTGAGGGCTGGACAAGGGAGTAGAGAAACGCTGCTTCACAGTAAAGCAAACTGTGTGACACGGTACACACCTATGATCCCAGCACTTGGCAGTTGAGGCAGGAGGATTGCCAGTTTGAGTCCAGCCTAGGCTACGTAATGAGATCTTGTCTCAAAAAACCAATAATAATAATAATAATAAAATGAAGGAAAATTCAGCTGGGTGTGGCCACACACACCTATAATCCCAGCACTCTGGGAGGTTGAAGCAGGAGGTTCTCAAATTTCAGCCCCACCCAACCAACGTAGCAAGAAAGACTTTGCCTCAAAGTAAAAAGATAAAAAGGATTGGGCATTTAGTTCAGTGGGAAGGTTCTGGGTGCAATCCCAGTACTAGAAAGAAAAAAAAAAATTGGCTTGGATGTAGCTCAGCAGAGCACTTGCCTAGCATTCACAAGGCCCTGGGTTTGCTCCTCAGGTCCACACAAAGTAGGGGGCAGGTAGCAAATAAAGCCAAGCTACCAAACTACCAGAAGGTGGGGATCACTTATTAAAAGAAAGGAAGAAAGGAAAGAAAGAAGGAAGGAGGGAAGGAAGGAAGGAAAGAAGGAAGGAAGGAAGGAAGGAAGAAAGAAAGAAAGAAAGAAAGAAAGAAAGAAAGAAAGAAAGAAAGAAAGAGAGAGAGAGAGAGAGAGGGAGAGAGAAAGAAAGAAAGAAAGAAAGAAAGAAAGAAAGAAAGAAAGAAAGAAAGAAAGAAAGAGAAAGAAAAGGAAGTTGTTCCAGTTTAAAAAAAAGGATCATTGCCTTAGATCTCCACCACCCTCTCCCATCCCATGCATATGAATTTCCTCTGAGTGTTTTGGGGGTAAGGAAAAATAATTATTCAAAATGGTGGGGGTTTCTCTTTCGTTCCCCAGGGGAACAAGTAGGACCCAATTCTCCAGGCTTCTGATGCACTAATGAAATTCCATTACACTGAACAATGAGGTAATTCCCAGGGGCTGCCAGTACTTAGACCCGACCTACATGGGTATGGTGGTGGTGGTGAGAATTAAAGGTAGGGAAACTCACAAAAAGAAAGGACAGTGTTGCTACTTGCCTTGCTTGCTTTACTTTGTCTTAATTCAACCATATAATGTCCATTAAAAACGTGCTTCACTGCAGATGAGGAAAAAAATGGACAAAATAATAGACATAAATTGCCAAACAACTTCAGAATTCAGTATTCTCCGAACAGTGATCTGGGATTTTTCTTCTTCCCTGCACCTCCACCCTACACCCGCACTGTTGATCAATTCTCTCTTATTAGCTCTTAGAAAAGCAGACAGTCTCTGGGACAAACCTGGCTTCAGATCAGAGAGTCAATATTCTACTGTAACAATCTGCCAAAAAACGCAATTCAGGCACATTTAAAACGAGTCTCCCAGTGGAGAGCATGAGATGGGGCCACTGAGAGGAGCCTTGCCGTTTAGTTTGATTCAGCACAGCTGCCTCTGACATTTCTAAGCCAGTCAGGGTTACCATCAGAACACGGCGAGTGAGCAAATGCAGAGTGACAGGCGACCACAGCACAGCGGCTGTCAGGCTGGGGACGTTTATCCAACTCCAAACCGTCCCCGGAAGAGCTGGTCGCGGTGAGGTGCAGAGCCAACAAGTCCGACAGGGCGGCACCGGTATCAACTGAGAAATAACTCACGCGGCTCAGAGAGAAAGAGTAACAAGCATAGATGTTCAGGAACTACAAGATGTGGAGCAAGAACTCTATGTATCTGTGTGTGTGTGTGTGTGTGTGTGTGTGTGAAAGTGTCAATTTTGTATCCAAAAATGGCATCACATCTGCAGTTTTACATCATTCAAACACATATACTCATGTTTGACAAATGAAAGACACACAGAATCAAAAACAGAAAGGATAGAAACAATCTTGGAGAGATCAACTGGTGAGAAGCCAGAGGGGAGTGGAGAGTAAATGGCTTGCTTGTTCACATATTGTTAAATTGCTAAAAATCTATTTTTGATGAATATGATTTAATTGTATTTAGTACTTAAAGTGATGCAGTAGATACTAAAATTTCTTTTCTTTTCTTTTCTTTTTTCTTGAGACAAGGTCTGGCTATGGAGTTCAGGCTGACCTCAAACTCATGATGATCCTCCTGTCTCAGCCACCTAAGTGCAGGATTACAGATATGTCCCACAACTCCTATCTTAAAATTTCATTTTCAAAGAATATTTAAGTGTTCATCATACAGTAGCAAAAAAGGATATAAACTGAAATAAAATTCTAATTCTTTTTTTTGTTGTTTTGTATTTTTGCAACAAAGTTTTGCTACATAATACAGGCTGGCCTTGAATTTGCTATCCTCCTGCCGCAGTCTCCAAAGATCTAGGATTTCAGGGAGGCATTACCATGACCAGCTTCTACTTTTTAAATGTGTATAAAAATACTGTAGAATATATACAATACATTAATCACATTTCTAGAATTTTAGGTTAGTTATAAACTTTCATAAAATTTCAAAAATTTGGTCATAGTACAGATTTTCCCTTTTCTTCCCAAACATCAAAATACTTATCTGTAATGAATATGCAATTATTTTATAATCAAAATTTTAAATTTTTATATGCACTACTTTTTTATCTGCCTAATGTGCATGAGGCCTTCAGTTTGATCCCTAGCATTGAGGGGGAAAAAAAAAAGAAGTCCCTGGGAGCAGAGGCCATACATGACAGGACAGTAGAATTAGGATCTCGCATCCATTACACACAATCTTGTCATGAGCCAAATTCTTCCTCAAACTGATTCTACTAGTAAATGGCACAACTGGTATTTACTGGCTTCAACATCACCCACCACTTCAACCTCCTAGTTCACAATTTATGTACTTCCTAGCTCAGCACATCTGACAGACCACACAGAAATGAAACTGTCCTACGCAGGCACCTTTCTCTCAGGATTTGACTCTATGAGGAAATCAAGTGTGCAGGGCTTGCCATAGCCACAGCTTGATGAGTCTAGCCCCAGAGGTTTCCATGTCTGATAAGAGAAACCAAAGAGAATCTTGGAAAATTTGAACAAGAACATAACACAGTGGAATCAGTGCTTTATGCAGAATGGAGGTGAGGATAGAAGCGACCAGATTCATGGGAAGGTTATAATAATCACATGTGATGGTCTAAAGTTCTGATTTTGCAAAGTGATACTATAAAGGAAGATACAGCTGGTAGAGAGCTTGCCCAGCATGTGCAATGTTCAAACCCCAGCACTACCAAAGAAAGAAAAAAAGGAGAAAGAGAAAGAGAGAAAGAAAGACAAAAGATGCATGATGCATGTATTAAGGAAAGCCAACTAAATTCAGGGAGTGAAAGTTTTGCCCAGAGAAAAAGAAGCCTAAGAGAGACTGGAGTTGGGATTGACATGAGTTATAAATAGAGGCAGGGCAGAAGAAAAATAAACATTGGAGGAAGCTGGTATTCCTGAGGGGCAAGTAATTTTAGGGATTATTTGCACAAAGCAAATTGCTAACCATATAGAAAGCACTAAGCTTCATGTGCCGACAGGAAATAAAAATGTGATTTCCTTTGTGTATATGTGAATAGGCTTACTGTTTTCTAAATTCAAGAACAGTTCAGTGAAGAAAAAGAACATGAACAGACAATTTAGAGCAAAAAAGTCAAATGACCAATAAGCATTTAAAAAGATGTTCAATAGTGGAATTGCAGCTGATAAAGATTGGTTTCTAAAAATAGAATGTAATGCAAAAATCAAGTATGACCCTTGAAAACCTCTTAAAACACAAATAAAATATAGTATATTCTTTGGTGCACAGAATCCTACGGGTATATGTAAATATGTAAAAGATTTTATTGGGAGGTCCCCCAAAGCAACCTCAGCTTCAATCATTTACAGATGGACTCACAGAACGCAGACCTGTTTGTTCATGGTTATGATTTATTACAGCAAAATGAGAGAGATTGAATCAGCAACAGAAAGATATGCATAGAGCAGAGTCCAGAAGCAACCAAGCACACTTCAGATCGCCCTCTCACCAGTTTATACAGACAGCACTTAATCTCCCAACAACACCCAGGTGAGCCTCAGTAGCCAAGGTTTTATTAGGGTCGGGGGATGAACCACCTGACACGGAACATTTACGTGACTGACCCCAGATGCAGAAGGAACAGAGTGTGTCCCAGGGCCACAGGTAAACAAAAACAACCACAAAATGAACCACATTGCTAACATAAACTCTTGGGCATGGCCTATGGCCACTATGCAGATAGTATCTGTTTGTTTGTTTTTTGTTTTGTTTTATTTTCTTTTGTTTTGACACAGGGTCTTGCTATTTGGTTCAAGCTTGTTTTGAACTCACTATGTAGCCCAGGCTTGCACATAACAAACCTCCTGCCTCAGCCTCCCAAGTGCTGGGATTATAGGAGTGCATCACCACACTGGCTTTTTCTTCTTCCTTTTTGAGACAGGGTCTCACTGAGTGGCCCAGGCCAGCCTCAAATTCTCACTCCTCCCACTTCAGCTCCAGAATCCCTGGAATTCCAGGTGTGTGCCACCATGCCTGGCACAGAGATGCTTAGCAGGCAGACTGTGCCTAGGGCTTAGCGCTATTCCCGGGAGCTGGCTGAAGGTCAGTCCTGACAACATTTGGTATGTGTGGGATTTGGACACCTACAGCTGCTGAGTTAACCCTTCACTGCACATACACATGAGAAGATGGACTACATAGAGCTTATTTATGCAAAGCATAACTGACAATACTCTAAAGACTAGACTCACAATTATTGTTGTTGTTGTTGTTGTCATCCTGGGATGCAGCCCGGGGCCCTGAGCACAGCCTGAGCACATGTGTTACCACTGAACTACACCCCCAGCCATGACTCTGCTTCCAGGAGTGAATCTAAGTACACGACAGACATAAGCAGAGATCTCTACTCAAGGATGACAAGGAAAGAGCAAAAAGTTGAAAGCCAATGAAGTATTCCAGGTTAAGAAAATGATTAAATGAAGAATGGCACATGCATATTTAAGCTACTGTCTGGCCATTAATGCATCTGTTACCAAGTGGGAAAAATGCTACGATGTAGGTGGCCCACATTATTCACTGGGCCTGTATCTGTGAATTCACTTATTTACTAAAATTTACTTGCAATGCCATAAATCAAAGCTTGCAGCCCTTTTGTCAGCCTTTGCACACTTGCACCAAGTGCCAAAAATGTTGAGTCTCCTTATGTGCAGAGTCCCAGCTCCAGTTGAAAAGATGTAGTTTCTGCTGTCCTGCTACACCGTGTTCTCTGGTTCATTCACTGCTGAGTAGCTCGCATTTTGGGAATGTGACTTTGGGGGTGAATTTGTTGTTTAAACTCCCCCATGGTGTGCTCCAGTGTGGCCTAGTGTTCCTAAGCAAATGGCTGTGCAGATCTCTGCAGAGAAAATACCTGAGAATTGTTTCATTCAGGGACCAGTTACTGTGCTTTCAGCCACCAGTGTAGCGTTAATGAATCAACAATATATATTAGCATCGGTAACCAGAAAACAATATGTAAGTCAAGGTCAGGTACTGAGTAGGTGCTGACAGTGTGGCCAGAGGCTCACAGGCCCTGACCATGTACTTCCCCTCCAACGCCATTCTCATCAATTCATCCTCCGTCATATGGTCACAGAGCTTAACTGCCAGAATAATGAGGACTCACACAAGCTTAAATAGCTCGTGGTTTTTCTTACATGAGAAACCCGAAGTATACATAATTTAAAGAGCAAAATAAATGCCACGTAACAGGAAATCAGGAGATAGATCTTTTACAAATGGGAAGAGGACCAAGAGATGGAGAAAAGAGGGAGGGAGAGGTGGGAAGGGGACGAAGAGAGGAATTAAAATGTGTTGGGTACACATTCCAACTTCCCACTATGAAGGTTAAATGATGTACTGCAAATACGTACTAATAAAAATATGCTCTGTAATCTCAGCACTTGCGAGGCTGAGGCAGGAGGATCACAGTTCGAGGCCAGTCTGGGTACAAAGTGAGTTCAAGGCCAGCCTGGACTACATAATGAGACACAGTCTCAAAACACAACAACAAAAATAAATAAATAAATAAAAATTTCCACAAAGTTCTTCACTTTCCCCAATATATATTATACATTTTGGTCCTTATTTACACTTACAGTTTCTCACACCAGGGAAACAATGCAGTATTTAAACTGTGTGTCCGTTTTATTTCCCTTAAGAGAATGGTCTCAAGGTGTGGGCAAAGTGAAGAAATTTTTCAGGTGGGAAGGGCAGCAAGGGAGGGGGGAGAAAAAAGAGAATAGAAGGAGAAAAAAATGGAAACAAAGCTTTTGTAAATAAGGAGGGGAAGAGGGGCCGAAGAGAGGGGAGAGAAGGGGATGAGAAAAAGAAAAAAAGTAGAAGCAAAATATATCACGTACAGGTACAAATTCCCTATAACGAATGTTATTAGGTATATCTAAAATGTACCACTAAAATTAAAAAAAAATTTATTTTAAAAAGAAAACATCAAATACTTGAAAATTTTAAAAAGCAAAATAATAAGAATTAACTATTATATACAATATAAAAGAATATATATCAAGATAGTAATAGTAGTTATCTTTGATAGTAAGAATGTAGCTGATTTCAATTTTTTGTATTTTTCTATATTTTCTATCAGTAATATGTATATATTTTTAATGGAAGAAAAGTTAATTGTAGGACAGGGGATTTAGGGCCAGAGGAAGGCAGGGGAGTGGAGAAGGGAAGGGGAATTTAAAAAGGAAAAGAAAAGTTAGTTATAAAATAAATGTAAGCCCCTAAGAACTAGATCATAGCAATTAGAGGCCTTAGTAACATTGAGGAAACCATTAAAGGTAATGAATAAATCAACACTAAAGTCTCTAAGGGCACGGTACCAGCATGAGCCTGGTGTGGGGCGCACACCTGTAATGCCAGCATTCAGGAGCCTGAGGCAGGAGGATCCCCGCGAGTTCGAGGCCAGCCTGGGCTACATAGCCGGCTCTGTCTCAGAAAAACTTCCTTCTATTCATTGTCAAAGCCACGGAGGGGCCAGGTCTTCCTGGCTCACCTCTTTCAGCCCATCTCCCAGGAAGCTTGCTGACCAGCTAGCTGCGAGCCAACAAGGATAGAG